>QFEA01000511.1:0-50001 GCA_003315975.1 Lactifluus echinatus | reverse complement strand
GTTTGTTGCTGTTGTTAGTTGTGGATGCGAAATGACGAAATGGACCCCGGCCGGTGAGGACGCGGGAAAAAAGTGGGACCCCCGTTTGGCTGTTTTGTTTTTGGCCCTTGGGCGGTGCCGCCGTGTGCTGGAGTGGTTTGTGCATGCGATGCCGCGCGCGTGCGACAAGTGCGGCTTGGTCTCAGTCAGGGAACGGACGAATGTGTAGCCCGTACGTAAGCGGACTTCCGTCGTCCGAGGAAGGAGGGCCGGGGGAAGGGGGAGGGGGCCAAACTGCATCGGCGCCGCCGATTGCAATTGCAATTGACGGCCAGTCAGGGCCAGTCGTCCCTTCATTTTTTCCTTTCGTTCATTCTATGATCTATTCTATAGATGATAAGTGATAGGGGAAGGGAACCGCCCCCCTCCAATCAAACATATATGACCATATCCGACGTAGCGTCTTTTGACTTTGTGGATTGTGGATGGGTGGATGGTGGGGACATGCCGTTTGGTGGCCTTTCGTGCATGCGGCGCAGCAACCCTGACATCACGCGATCGCTCTCGCCCTCGTTCAAAACTCGTAAAGTACTTGTGGTCTAGAGCAGCAAGCAGCACATTGAGGCAGGGCTGCGCCGCTTAGCTGCCCCGCAGGGTGTGTGGATGCTCGACGGCGCAAAACATATGTACAGAAACGCAATTCCAATTCCACCTGTCCCCAACTGAAAGGACGTTTGATTTGATAGATAGAGGGTTCCAAGTGGCGGACGACGCGTGTGGTTTCGTTGCTGGGATTTTAGCGCGTACTGCCGCGCCGTCTGACTCCAGTTTTATCCAATCCAGGTAAAATGAGTGGGACGTTCTTTGTTGGTTGCCTGAGCGCGGAGGTACTTCTGTCAATGGCCGATCCGGGCAAAGGTAAATGAGTTTTCTTTGTTTGTCGTTGTCTGAATGGGCGCGCAAGGACCGGAATGCAGGCAAGTCGGCCCTTGCCCGCCACCCGCAGCGTGGTGTGCAGACGCACCGCACATTGAAGCCCCGTGGCCATTTGCGCGCTTAACAAATTTCCTTTGAAGGCCTTAACTGGTGTTTGGGGTCCCATCGAAGCACCACTCAAAGGCAGATACACTCTGCCATGTCCCATGTCGATGCCCTTAGATGTGGTGACTCCTTTGATGGCTGGATGCGATACATTGTGTATGTAAATTTTGCTCTGTGCCTTCACACAAGTCCGCGAAGTGCGTGGAGTGGAAAAAAAAAAAAGACAGCCAGACCATTTGTTGTAGCGTGAGAGCTCCGATCTGTCCGCACCCTCGGGATCGTACCGGCAGCCGGCTCCCCGGCGCGGCGACAGGATGACCACCTTAAGACGGCGTTGTATTGTATTGTATTTCCCGCGGCATGGGGAAAAAACGTGTCTCCCTCAAGCAAACATAATAGAGAGTGTTGTCGCTCAGGCAGGGGGTCGGAGGGTCGGTATGTTGTATGAACTGATGTGTTGTAGCTTTGCACATTTGATCATTAATGAACAAAGGCTACACACATAAAGTCAGCGCACTCCGACGTTCCGACAGCTCGTCGGTAAACAGGATTGAACCCGAGCTAATAATTATTTAACGAGAACTATATCGTAGTTAGTCAATCAGGACACGGCGATATGCCCTTTGAAGAGGCTGTGTCGGCCAAATACAGGAACGTGCTTTCTATATCTGTTTTGTGGAGTATCTGAGGCAGGCCATGGGCCAGGCCGAGCGCCATGCCGAGCGGGCCGAATTTGCGTGATAACTCGCTCGCTCGTCTGGTCTGGTCTGGTACCTTGCCATTCCCCTTGTCTGGCGCCCGCTTGCCCTTATTGTTCTCCTTGACGACAAGATGGCAAGATACTGATGCTGTCTGCTCGGTGGCCTCTGGGCATTATATCAGATGATCGCGAGTAAAGGCAATGCACGCAATATTATTCGTCTTGGGAAGAAAGTTTTGGGGTGGCCATATGTGCTTGTGGCTGGTCGAACTGGATTTCACATCAACTTTCTTTCCCCATTCGAAGCGGGTCTAAGCGCCGCCAAACACATGGGCGCAGACACCTTGACCCCGAGAACCTGGAAAGGTACCGAACAAAGACCGGGAACAGCCATTCTCGAGGCCCCGATGCCCTCACTCTCTTTATAACGCCCTGCGATCTCGTCTTTCCTTTCATCCCCACTTTCGTCCTCCAACTCAGACTCACTCTATATCTCCATCATATCGATACTTTCCCTACCGACTATGTCAAATCCTTCCATTCAGTCACTATATCACCGAATTGAAGCCACTCTCCCATGCCATTGCCTTACAGTTCATACCTCAGAAGATCGCGTCCACTTTGACGCGTATCCCTCGTTCATTTTCGGGATATCAACAAGTCTCGTTTCGGGCATTCTTCACGAGCTTCATGCTCGTTTTGTTGTTGAAATCTCTGGCCCTCCCATCCGGGCAGCCATCGAGTCAGCGTAAGTTGTAGCTAAAGACCAGTCAGACCTTCATCGAGCTCAGATCACTCTAGGCCATGTTTGCGAGACGAAATAGACCTAGATTATGGATACAGCGTACGCATTGTGAATGATGCGACCCAGCTCGCGTCCACTGCTGATGGCTGGTGCCCGGCAGCGTTCGTGGTAGGTCAATCCAGCGATAGCCCTGGCATATCCACTGATTGCTGGCACTTCCAGCGCGCGAACTGTTCTCTAGTCATCTGGGCTGATCATGAAGATAGTATTCTGTCCAGCTGTAGTGACATCGCGTGTCGCTTGCAAAGCAGATACCCAAATGCGTTTCCACAGTCGAACCCGATAGCTGGACTACAGGTTGATACAGACATCGAGGACATCGATCGGTATTTGCAAACAGATGCCCTTCAGGGCACCTCGCCCTCACATGATACCCTACCATCGCTCAATGAGCTAGAGTTCCTGGCCACAGTTCCAGGACCTACAACGTCCCCGCTGGACCTGCCTTTCATGGACTCACAGTCATATCTACATCCAACTTGGCCATGGGCACAGGATGACTCTCCTGGCGTAGGAGGCTCACAAGTAAGCACTGAAGCTCTTTGGGCCCCCGTTCTCTCATTATCGTCGTCGTGTAGCTTGCCCTGCTGAGTACCTCGTCTCCGTCGAGCGACGTACCTTCTTCCTGTTTCGACGGTACCCCGTCCACGGCAGATTTGTCGGCCGTTTTGCCTGCCCCAATCGACCTTTTAAATATTACCGAAGACGACGATAGAACGTCCAATATTTCCTTGGATTTATCTATTGGCGATGGAACAGAATCCAACTACTCGCAAGATTTTACCCAGCGTCCTATTGCCCTCGATCAGGCAGCTGGTATATCGTTGTTCCGCCGACACTCGGTCGGAGAGACGAGTGCCCTACCGACATGCGGCCAGAAGACCAAACGCGAGGTAAGCGCCAACTATGAGATTTACGTTTCGAATGTCAACATCTGTAATTTCAAGGATGAAACCGTTGAGAAGGACGACTCGTTCCCTCGTACTGTCACCACTGCCAGTCGACCTGTCGTTACGCACGTATCTAAGCGCAGGCGCTCCGCGGCCAAGGCGACCCCTGCCTCTGCCCCCGCTCTCTTACCCGTCTCACTTCCGGCAGTGGAGAATGTGGGCGAAACCTACGACCGCGGGTCCACCGACGAGGACTATGACGATGCCCCGCCTGCTCGCCCTCGAGCGACACCCGCGGCTGCGTCCACGACCACCCAACGCCGTGCCCGCCGACGCACAGGCGCAGGCGGAGGGCGCGTGTCGCGCGGCAAGCGGACGCCATGCGAGTTCTGCGGCAAAACGTTCTCGCGTATACAGGATGCGCAGCGGCACATGACGACGTCGTGCGCGGCAAGCCCGGACAAACAGGGGGTAGAGTGCCCCGAGTGCAACTCTGTGTTGTCGCGGATCGACGCTGCACAGCGGCATTGGCGGAGTCACGAGAACCCGACGTGTGCGCCGCCGTCGTGGGTGAACCGCCTGTGATGGACAAAAATGGAGATGGCCTGAAAGAGGACGTCTCTCTCCCCCCTCCCACTCCCAATGCCAATGATTGCCTTTTTTTCATTTTCATGTGTGATGCGATCTAACACGGCCCCCGCTAATGCTTTAATTATACCTGTTCTTCTACTCTTGCTATCTTCCCTGTCTTTGCTCTCCACCCCTTTTTGTTTTTGTTTCTGTATTTGTTTTTCTGTTGCTGTCTATCACGCTCTATTGTTGTGTTGAATTGCTCTCATCGGGGTATTGTAGGTTATTTGCATCTTTCTGCTGCGCATCTTCAAAATCTATTTTCTCACTGTACCTCTATTTTTCTTGCATGTCTGTACATACTGTACGTTTACCACCTCCTATCGCACAAATTATTCCCTCCCTTCAAGTTCTCACAATACCCCGGTATCTCTCTCGCACCATTCCCTTTCATTCACGTCGCTAGCACCAACAACACTTACTTATCAATCGCTTTACGTCTCAACTCCCCGCTCGCTTTCCCGCTTTGGTCCTTGTTGTTCTTTTTTTTTCTATTCTACAAAGTTAACCGGGATTCCCATCATCACCCGCCACCACAAAGCCACACCGATCTAGAGATCTACCTGTTCTGTGTAAATCCCCGATCTCCGGCTCTGAATTGTTGCGCATGCGTTGCGTTGCAACTCATACACACACAATACATGCATGAAACGCATATGATGAGTACAAGTACGCTCGAAAATCAAACCCATGATGATTTTCAAACGAGCCCTTTCCTCCTTCCCGACCGTCGCGTGCCGAGTGACAAGTGACACTTGGATATTTGTCCTACATGCTGTACTCCCCGCGGCTCTCCGACTTCCGAGATTGGGGTAGGCCACTGATCACTGATCACTGCTCACTTCTTACACACAGCTAACGAACAAACATGATCATGATAATAATAATAGGGACGCGAGTCAAAATCAAAATTTGATTCCATGCGCGCCAATAACCATTTCCGTCGTAGTCTGTTATTATAGTAGCGCAGTGTGGCTGGAATGCGTTTCACCCCTTCGGAATGTGCGCCTGTCCTCTCGTTTAGCGAGTTGACATGATATTCCAGATTCCAGACGTCGTCGGTTCGGAGACAAGAATAATTCCATATAGCTCCGACGTAACTATCATATCATATCATATAGATATCCCCCTAAATGGACGGAGGTTGCAGAAAATAGCATTATAAAAGACAAACACGTGGTTATGATGGACGGTGGACGGAGTGTGAGATTGCCAAGATATAGATAGAGGCTCGAGTCCGAGTCGCAGCTGTGATATATAATAGAGTTCAAGTTCAACATCACATCCCTACTACTTCTAGTACACCGGTCGTCGATCAACCCCTGCGCCGCAGCGGATTCTAGTACGACTGTATATGAGGTTCATCGAATCGTGGGAGGGGGGGGAAGGGAGAGGAAAGATCGGTCGCAGATAGTTAGTATAGTCCTCCGCGGGGCCTCATTGTGATTGTCGTAATCGGTGATGCGTCTTGCGTGTCAATCAACAATCAATCACAAATCAGCTCTGTCCGCCCCCCGATGGGGACGGCGTCTTCGCACGGTGTCGCACCACCCATGGATGCCGGCGGACGTCCGACAGGGGCAGACGCTTCTCGGGATCATATTGCAACAACTGCCAGAAAAAGAAAAAACAAAGGAAGAGACAGATGAGACCATCAGCGCCTGTCAGAAAAAAAGTTCGGAAAGAGTAGGAGAGAAAAGACACAAAGGGGGAAGAGACACGCGCGCAGCGGCTGAGAGGGAAGCCAGGCCAGGGACGTACGTTTACGATCAAGTCTCGTGCTTCCGCAGAGACCTTCGGCGGAATTCGAAGGTCGACCTTTGCGATTCGCTTGTAGGTGGCTGAAAAAAAAAATCAGGAAGGACCCCCGTCAGCATTAGAGCGCCCGGGGCACAATCGGGAGACGTGATTGGCTCAAAGCGAGGACGCACCGTTGTATCCGGACATCTCCTCGAACGGAGGTGAGCCGACAATGAACTCGTACGTGAGCACGCCGAGAGCCCAATAGTCGACCTTTTCGTTGTGCTCGCGTCCCTCAACCATCTCGGGCGGGAGGTAGTCAAGGGTGCCGCAAAGGGTGGTGCGCCGGTTACTCGGGGCGTGCACGCTCCAGCCAAAGTCGCCGATCTTGAGCTCACCGTTTATACCTAGGAGGAGATTCTCCGGCTTGATATCTCGGTGGATAACATGTTTCGAGTGCAGGTAGGAGAGTGCGTCGGCCATCTGGTCGATATAGACGGCGCTGCGACGCTCCGAGAAGGAACCATATTTGGTAAGTTGCTTGTACAGCTCGCCCTTGCCGGCAAACTCGAGCATGAGGAAGATGCGCTTCTCGTCATGGAAGTAACCATAAAGACGGAGGACGTTTGGATGTCTAAGGTTTTGCTGGATCTCGATCTCGCGACGGATCTGCTTTTCCACTCGAGACTGGACGATCTCGGACTTGTAGAGACACTTGAGGGCGAGGATGTACTTTGGCTCGATTTTTGTGCGAACCATGTAGACACGACCAAATTTGCCCTTCCCCAGAGGCCGGCCAATGTCAAAATCAGTTAGATGCCACTCTCGCGTAGGGCGGGTTCTTGAAAGAACAAATGAGTACAGTGGCGAAGGGGTTAGGAATCAAACAGCCAACCTTGATACACTCGAGTCAAGAGCAAGCTCTTGGGCAGCTTCTCCATCGACTGTGTCGCCACGCTTCTCGTTCTCAATCTCGAAACCACCGTCGTACTTGCCAATATCGACATCACCGTCAGAAGGAGGCTTTGGTGGAGAGGGTGTCCGAGCAGGCGCTGCGGCTTTGGATGGAGGCTTTGTATTCGCAGAAGACTGGACGGGGTTGACTGTCCTAGTGGGGATGGCCTTCACTGTCGGCTTTGACTTTAGATCGGGGAAAGGATGCGGGGCGGCGAACTTGGTAAGCAGTTTGGAGACACTTGTCTGGCTGGCAGTCTTTTGGAGAGGTTTTGACGGCTTCGATGCAGCATTTTGCTTTGCAGATATTTCGAGAGCAGCGATCTGACGAGTGACGGAGCCCACGGAAGCCATTTGGTAGTTGACAGACACGCAGACGAACCGGAACCGGAACCGGGCAGGTGATGTTGAATATTCACGTGACCGCGTCATGAGGTGACGTCACTGATAAGATTGGATTGTATGCTGTTATATGCATATATATGCTTGTATGCCATCTCGCCTCGCCGTATTTAAACTGCCCAGTCTCGCTCTCTTTCTTTTCCTCAGTCCCACTCTCGGACCTTCCATTCTTTCAGCTCCAACTATGGCTATCAACCCTCGTTTTATTCTTTTGCTCGCCCTCGTACACCTCACTACCCTTGCCACCGCCGCTCCTATCCCTGCCTCCAATCCGTTGAGCTCTGTCAATGCTGTCACTTCCGCCCTTCAATCTGTCGTCGGCGGCATCGGCGGCTCGAAGGGCGGTTTGCTTAAACATAGACAACCTGATACAGACACTGTCTTGGAGAGCGCCACACCTCTGGGCATCACAAATCGGTACCACCGCCACCAGAACGGCGTGCGTGTCAGTAGACACGATTTGCATGCTGTTGGCGGAAGCACGCACCATCGCCGCGCGGGTGTTTTCCCCCCGCTCGATTTAAAGCATGGCCTTCTTGACAGACGTTCCCCAGATGGGGCTCCCCCTGGGCCTCCGCCTCCTGGTCCACAACCGCCACCCGCACCTGCTGCCCCGGCGCCGCCCCAGGTTGACCCCCCTTCTCCTCTCGGCCCTCCTCCCAGTCCTCATGCTTCCATTGGCGCTCCTGGCTCTCCCAACCCTCCCGCTGTCACTGGCCCACCAGGGCCTCCTGGCCCCGCGGGACCGCCGGGCTATCCTTACGCATTCCCGTACTACCCATATCCCTACTATGCCGGTCGTGAGAACGAAAAAGAGCACGAGTACGAGAACAAGCACGACTCGGAGCACGAGAACGAGCACGGGTACGAGCACGGGCACGAGCACGAGCACCATATGCACCAGTATCCAGAAGATGAGCACGAGCACCGCATGCACCAGTATCCGGAAGACGAGCACGAGCACCATATGCACCAGTATCCAGAGGATGAGCACGAGCACTATATGCACCAGTATCCAGAGAGTGGGCACGAGCACCGCATACACCAGTATCCAGAGGATGTGCATAGGTTCCCCGAAGAGTACCGCCATCCCGAAGACGAGTATGGGTACTACTTGCCTTACAAACCTTCTCATGATTATACTCGTCCCCCTCATGGTTATCCGTACGATTCTCACGATGAATTCCCCCCCCATCATGACGACTACCCTCGGCCACCTTATGATCGGTATCCTCGCCCTCCTTATGAGGATTTTCCTCCCCCGCGCCATGATCCGTCGTACTATCGTTACCCTGACGATCAGTACGAAGCACATCGTCATGACTGGTATCCGCCGCCACGTTTTGACGGCCACACCCATGATGAACAGCTGCAGCACGAGGAAGACCGAAGTAAGGACAAGGACAAGGACAAGGACAATAAGCAAGCAAATGTGGCTGCTGATCGCCCACCAACTCTCGGCCTCGCTTCGGTGCAAATCCCTCAACGTAGGGACCAAGAACAGTCTGGGGCATTGTTGAAAGCACTAGAGTTGCAAGGAGGGTTCCACAAGCAGCGTCCGAGTCTCGCCCTACCGCAAGGTAATCTCGCCCAGGTTGGGACACGCAGAGATGACTTACAAGATGTAAACTTTCCTTCCAACGTCGGGTTCGGAGAGCCATTTGTGGAGGAGGAGGGGAAGGAAGCGCATACCACTGACTTCGACACCCGTTTCAGGTAAGATGAGGACAAAGAGTGATGTGGGGACTGGACTGTAGCGGCATCATGGCTGTCATGCGGGCCGATACGGGCGTGTTTCGGTTGTCGAATATTACTACACTATCAAATACAACACCTTTTTTACTTCAGGCGTCTACTCCGCTGGGGATGAGAAATTTCACCCTCCGTGATTCTGATTAAAGTACCTATCGAACACTGCAATGGAAAATCGCTACCCCAGTGAAGTCAAAAGCCAAGACGCACTCGCACCACTCTACTAGGTAAAGTCGGTTGGTGCACGACTTTTTGACTGACAGAGATGGACTGGTGCAGATGGAAAGGTATAATACCGTTCCAATTTGAGAGAGCTCATAGATTGTAAGGCTGTAATGCGAGCCCGGCTGCTGAACGTTGAGCACAGACCGCAGCGACTCGGAGCGCCCGCCGAAGCCGAACGCCTAACTTACCTTCCTTGTTGGTTCCGAGCTTGCTTCATTGGCCATAATCAGCACTATATGAAGAGTTGAAGAAAAACGACGCATGATGAAGCGCGCCATCGGGCTGTGGCCACGCTGACGAGTTCAAGGGGTTGGTCAGAGAAAAAGGGGGTGTGCACTCGGTGCGCGGATGGACGGCGGACGGGGACGGAACGTAATGAACGAGGCTAGACACGAAAGCGTAGGCGCAAATCGAAACGGAAATTTTCTTACGGCTTCGACGCGGCGACGAAGAAGGGGCCGGTAAGCTACCACTGGCTTTATTCCACTGCAAGTAGGGGGCTTAAATACATACAGGACGAGCGGCGGAGTACTAAAGATAACAAAAGAGAGTCTAAACCAGGCGACGCCGGGCAACGAGGTGGCGGCGCGAGGCGGTGTACGCGCAGCGTGGGCACGTGCCTTGCAATATTAATGGAGACATAGGTGTAGAGCTTGCGAGGGCGCACCATTGAGTTTTCCAAGAATTATGGTGATAGCCTGAGAGAGGTCGCGAGTACTTGGCTTACTTAAATCCGCCGAACTAGTCTTTAATAAACGCATCCAAACTAGTAGCCGCGCCTGGTAGTGTGTATAGACTATACCGAATTACTGACAGAGCAAAGTAATTAGAGTCAATTGAAGGTGACACGGCCAAACGTTGTACGAGAAGGATACAGCGAGAGAACATGCCAGTGAGGGCGTACTGCACAGTAACAGGAGCCAGCAAAAACCCAAGTCCAGGTCCCGAGGTGATGGACAATGTAGCAAGCTGTTGAATTCAAAGGGGAGATGACATGAGATGGAAATGGCGCGTCGAGGATCCCGGATTGACGGCAGCTAGATCTTCTGGATGCAGTAATCACGGTCAGGGGTGATGTGTATGAAGTCGGCGGCACTACGAAACGGTACAAGTAAAAGGATGGATTCCCTGGATGGGGCTGTGATCTGGGATATGCTGAGGATGCCAGGATCGTCCAGGCTGTTCGATAGTTAAGAGCGACTTTTGGGAAACACGACGCCGGCTAAGTTAGGAGAATACACTACAGACTTTTCGCGCACAGCACCGAGAGATAGGTTTCGAGGAGCACCAGAGCGGGCCAAGTAGGGGCTCACAAGGGCACAGGAGGATGCCACGAATGGCCTATCCCCAGACCAACGAGCTACTGCTGTTCCCGCCCTCGGGTCATATCATCAGCCTCGTACCTATGCGATATAATCTCACCGTAGACTCGCGCAGTGAATACAAGTCTTGACAAAAAAAGGACGATACTAACCCGCACCCCTCCCCCCCCCTTTTTTTTTTCTTCTTCTGTCTCTGAGGTGACGCAAATAACGTGCCCCCCGGCACTGGACAGGAAATACCGAGTGCGGCAAGTTTATCTGTTTTCTGGGAAACAATCCAACTCAGCTCCGAGTCACGACCGACAATTACCAAGAAGTCTTGGACGAGAGATCCTGCCACGCGACGTCTTGAATCGGAAGTCGTCGTTCGCATTAAACGAGCGGGTGGCGGGTGATCTGGCTCGCCTCCGAGTCGCGCCCGCCCGACAATCACCGAGAGATCTCGGATGTCGGATGACAATTCCACTACCCAGAAAAGAACCGCTGAGGTCTGGAATAGGAAGCTGTATCGTTCGATCGTGCCCAGTAGAGAGAGTTGGTTGAGTATGGGGTATGTAATGTAGTTATTTTTGGATCACGTTTTCCGCGTTGACGAACGCATGCCCAGTGCCCGCGACAATCCCGGAATAATGGCCGGCCTTCAATAATATCACTTCAACTCTGTATGGCTCTTGCCCCCTTCTATTTTTTGAGGCTTTGCAGTGCGTCCTCCAATCGCATTGGGTGGAAGCGCGAGGGTTTTCTGAGATGGGATGAGTCGAGTCGAGAAAGATGTTTTCACCGTCACCGGCGGCCGCCAAGCCCTGATGACGTGCCTTCTGAGTGGCTTGGGACTTAGTTGTGTACCAATCATCTGTCGAAAAGATTAATCATGATGGATAGATTTGAGGAGGATGCGGACCGTGTACTATTGACGGCTCGACCAATAGTAGCGCGTCCCGCGTCCCGCTTCCCGTGACAGACAAAACCACTGGCGGCCGGCGGCCATGGCATAACATGGGACCAATCGTGATGGGCGGAAGGCCCCCTTTACAGGTAGCCTCAAACACCACGGCGCTCCATGCTCCATACTCCCAAAGGGAAAGAAAGCAGGACAGCATGAAGTGGAAAAGTTCGTCGAAAAAAAAAAAAAAAAAGGCGTAGAAGCCCCGACCCTTTAACCATGCTACGAGACCCAGATGATTGTAGGCGAGTCGTAGTCCGGGCCAGCCCGTGCGAGTCAACCCAAAGGGTTGTCAAAGCAAAACAGCGGGCAGGCCAAATAGCCCGGTTCGTTAATTCTCTGGTCCAATGAACTTCACTCCCTAACGCTGGGCGTCCCATGCGCAGCTCAAACTGGCTTGAGTGGTCATGGCTTGCAATTGGGTGTCGTGGTTTGGGGATGATGTCATGTCATGATTATGCTCACTCATCATTGAGATATGGCATAGGGCATCCTCAGCTGCGCAGCGAAATAAAATCTGCCTGAAGTAATTTTGAGTTTCATCCGCGGGCTTCCACAATTCGTAGATTTGAGTTTGGGTTAACAAAACCGCCCACGCCGCGGCCGTGTGGGACGAGGAGCAAGTTACCTTCCTGTTGTTCAGTACGGAAGTAGCCGAGAGGCCTGGAGGTGTGGAAGTGGAAGACTCGGACTCGGACTCGGAATTTCTGTGACGTTTTGTCTGCTAGCAGTTCGAAGTACACGCCTGGCTTGTCTACAGGTGCGAAGCTCGGTCTCTATCTACCCACTGGGAGATGGCCACAAGTCGTCGTAGCTTCGCTTTAGTCACCGACGGACCCACCCACACGTCTGGTGCACGTGTACGTATGTCTATGTCGAATGCGTGGTGCGTGGAGGTGGTGGTAGCACTTTCAATTTCCAAGCCGGTGATTCGTCAATGCGGCATTGCGTTGTCCAATATTAATGGAAATAACGTCGATCATCTTCCATCTTTTTGCGTTTCGCGACGCGCACGCTTTACATGCGTGAATCTGTCCACGCTCATGCTAAACTCAAAACTCGTCGGTCACCGGCGCGCACGCGCACGTGCATGCCTCTGGCGGCTTGGTAGAAGTTGCGCAAAACACACACACAATCTAAATTGGTTTCTCGGTCCTGCGCACGTGTGGTGTTAGCAGCGTTCAGTAATAATATGACAAAAAAATATAAACTCGGTTCTGTCCCTCCTACGTAGATGCGTTTGAATGCCCTAGGGATGCCACGCTAAACTTCCGCGAATAGGGTGGGTAGTAGAGCCACCGTCATCGTGGCGAATTGCTGCCGAGCCTCAGAAGTCTGGAAGTCGGCTCCGAGTCCTGGGGAACGTCGTACCCTGAGCACCCAAGGCAACATCTACAGTAGTGCCAGAGCAAGAAGCTACAAGCAATAAGGTTTCGCGAACCAGCAGACGGCGCGCGCAAACGCCGTTGGTGTCCTAATTTACTCTCAAAGCATAATATAATTTCTGGTTCAAAATTACATCACTTGCACGGGCGATGGTCACGCTAGCATGCGTATGCATATTCCATAGTTGTCGAGAGTTACTTTACTCAACTCGAGATGTCGACATCATTACTTCCTCAATCCGATGAGATCGCAAGAAACCCACAGGTTGCAAAGTTCTCACAATAAATACGTCTTTTGCCTGAAAGAAAAAGACAGCCCCGTTCTTGCAATTGATATGATGAGCTAATTTATACAGTCTTCAAACTACTGCCTGCTGCGTGATCTATATCTATCCTTTTTTCCCGTGCAAAGGATATCAGGTTTCGATCACAGTTTTCACTCCTAAAAGTGCGTTCTCCCATTTATAAAATAAAGCCCTGATCGATTTACTTCGCGAGATCCCGAGCGAAGTGGAGGAAGTCTACGCTGGATGCCTGCACGCCATACTTATAGATCTACCGACGGAAATTCCGAGATATGAGCGCATGCAGAAGCATGTGAACGAAGAAACTCACAAAGTGTGACGCGACCCAGCTCGAAAAGAGAGCGCGTTGATACGGCTCCGGTAAGCGCTCCATAAGCGTGTCCAATCCAATTTTGTCGACGAGGGTCTGGGGAATCGCGCGTCGCATGACGCCCAGACGGCTCTGCTCGTCCTCAAACAGGTCAGAGCTCTCGAGCTCTGCTTGCAGATTATTCAACGTGCTTGAGAGTTCATCCGAAATGATTGTACGCGGTTTCGCGCCCTGCAGCCGCTGGTGCTCTCGCCATATACACGCAAACTCGGCCGCAGCGTTTTCTGCAATCTTTGCTTGGATATCCTTGACGTAATTCTGGTAGAACTGGCTCGGCCTGCCATCTTTGAAGAGCATGAGGTCGACATATTCCTCCGTAGAAAGCGCGAGGCCGGCGAGAACTTCGAGCGATGAACTTGTCACGCCACCTGTACGAGGTGATATCACTCAGACAAGGCAAATCCTAGAGTCATGATGGTAGTAACAAACCCTTATTTGCGCTCGAATCCTTGAACAGTACGACCTTGCGCCTTTCCAAATGCAGGCGCGCCTGCTGCGTGAAGAAGAGATTTGCCCCTTCGACAATGTATTTAAAATGAGGCTTGCCCTCTGAATCAACGAGGCCTGCAACGTTGGAAATGTTGACAGCCTCAGGCCTGCAGTACATTAAGCCCTAAACGCCTCTTGAGAGACAAAAAGCCAAGGCTTTTAACTTACCGTCCTCCGCAAGGCACAAATAGATCAGCCTTGAAACGCAAGTGCGCACCATTCCGGAAGTCGGTACCATCAAGGATAACCTCACCCGCTGAAGTAATGCTGTTAATAATTCTAATTCTCAAACGGTCATAGAACACAACCTACACGGAAGCTTGACATCTTGGTCCTCGACGCGCACAAGATAACCATCCTTGCTCAACTTCGACTTGTCGAAGTGCTCAACGGGAATCCGCAGCTTCGCTAAACGTATGAGTTCCTCCCGGTTGATGCCCTGTGGGTCCGCGAGGACACCGCTTCCGTCTATGACGGCGATAGTTTTATCAGAGCTAAGCAAGATCTCGTCTGCACGAGGCACAATCATCGACAACAACTCATCAACTTCCTTGAACCATACAAGTCAGAAGTTCGAAAACGCACTGGAACCAAGGTCCCCATCAGGACCACCTGTCTGGACTTTTGTGATGTCCTTCTCACGTAGCCCAAGTTGTCTGTATGCCCCAAGCACGTACTGTCGGATGGAGATTGAAGTCATGCCATAAGTGTCATGGGGGATGCCACCAAGAGTGGCAGCAGTTTTGCCCGTCGTGAACGACTTCCACCACGTGTCTGCCCCGCGCTTACGGGCATGCACTAAAACGGGTGAGACTTACTATATACCTCGCATGGACGAAAGCAAGACGTACACGCTGCCCAGTCCATCATGTCGGCAGTTCCCTCTAAAATGGATTCACATGAATGTCAGGAGGTGATGCCAGATAGCTAGGCGCACCATCAGGGCCAAAGAACAGGATTTCAGGCTTGTTGTACAGATCTACAAGACGCTCCTTGATACCCGGGCTCTGTCCTGGGATCAACAAATCCAAAACGGACTGACCCGGCTCTCAGCTTCTTACAGGAGACAGAAGACAAAAAGTCCGTGCTTACGTCAACGTATTTCTCGAAGCACAGTCTTGGGCTCGCGCCAAGCCTGTATAACATCATTAAAATTCAGGCACCGATGTGCTGGCATAGAGGCTCACGAAGGGAGAATGCAGCCTTTTGCACCACCCTCAGGGATATCTTTGTTCTTCAGGGACTGGGTCGACGCAAGGCCGTAGTTCTCATCGAACCTGGAGCCCCATCGTGTAAGTAGGTAATTGGAGATGGACGAAGACCATTTAGGACTTACAACATGCGCTGATTAATCGAATAGTTCCTAATTGTGAAAATATCAGTGACGATAGCAGGCGACCCCGATGCGGTACAATCCTTACTCTTTGTTTCGTGAGCGCACAATTCGAATGCCGCCACGCGCGACATCGCGGAAACGGATGTGGAAACCGCGGAATTCATTGCCTACTCTAGCTATCATTCATCCGCACACCTGCTCCCGCGGGGGAACACATACCGATGACGAAGAATAAACCGAAGGGCTTGCTTGGATACTCCACCTCCGGAAGAAATTCGGGAGTAAGGCGGAAGGACAAGGCAACCTTCGTTGGCTGGTAGAAGTTCGTCTTCAGAACATGCCTGCAACCATGTCAACTACACAAGGTAACTGTAGCGTGGGCAGAACGCGTACTTGTTGAAAATAAGGAAGCTCTCAAGAACTTGGAGATCTTGTTTATTGAGAACAGTGCGTCGGATACGATCGTATAGCTCCTGATCGGAGAGTGGTCTCTCGGTTTTGAGGCGTTGGTAAGAAAGGGTAGGCCTAGATCAACCAATTAGGGATAACCTCGGAAAAAACAGCAATTAGACGCATACATTAGTCGCTGTGCCTCGTCGATTGGATATTGCACCATCGCAAAGTTCACATAGAGCATGCGGATCTGCACTTGAAGATCAAGAGACGAAATCTTTAAATGGGTATCATAGCGTACAAGTTCAGGATGTGCGTGAATAACGTTGGCAATACTCTCGCGCGTGAATGTCTCTTCGCGGAAACGGCGCTTGATATCATTCAAAACCTCCGCATGTGCAGGGTTCGCCTCATCAAGGACATTCTTCAATGCAAGGTATGAGGCACCAAGACGATTGCAGAAATGCTGCGCGAAGATCCAGCCACAATCTGTGGGTCTTCTCAGCAAAGTAATATCAGCAGAAATATGGAATATACGTACAAGCATAGGCGGCATCCTGTACGGCGTGGGATGACTTTCCAGCCGCGGAGAAGAATGGGTTGTCCGGAAGACAGTATAGAAGTGAAACTTCTTTCATTATCTGGAAGATTGAATGCTCAATCGGTGGAGCGGTCGAATTGGGGAGGGGGTTCAGATAGATCGAGATGATCGTGATTCCGTTCGAGAATTGTTCTGTCCCGAGGGGGCTAAGGGATTAGCTGGTAAGGCAGAGACATTGTGGCTCACCGACGTATTTGCGAGCCGAGTAAAGTGAGTAGAAGTGGTATAGGTTGGACAGTGCGCTAAAGAAATGAGTGGTTGCCCCCATCTTATAACCAATGACCAGGCGTCGCTCGCGGGTACCCTCGACTTCGAAGACCTCAATGACGGGGCCGTAGCGCGTCTCGACACTCCACATGATGTCTTGATAGATGTCAAGCGTATTCTCGCTCGCCTTTTCGACAAACACGGGGTCTGACACAGCGCGGATGTCCGTCTTGCCATCGGCGCGACGTGATGGGGGCGGGTTTTGGGGGAAGTTACACTTGGACACAAAGTAACAACGGAGTTGATGCTGTGCAGTAGCCGAGATTGAGCCCGTCGAGCGAAAGGTTTCGAGACGGTAGCAGTTGTTTGGTGTTGCGTTATCGAGGTAAAGTTCATCAATGCTATAAAAGCAGACCTTGTCAGCAGTCATATAACCTTAGCAGGCACGTGACAACTGACCGGGGTTCGACGTGTGAGCCAGGTCCCTCAGTCGACGTCAATCCGGGTGGGCTCGTGTGGATAAACGTGGCGCCATTTCCATCGCTGTCAATCTTCTCGAGGTCGATGACTAGTTTGGACGGGTCGTGTTTGGTATACGCAAGGACCTTTGCGCCAAACAAAGCGATGATATGATCCGAGATGACCTCGACCGACTCATTGCGAAAGTAGGTGTCATCGATACCGAGATGAGCATAAAACCATTGGACTTCGTTCGCAACGAGCTCGCGAGGGATAAACCCCTATGGGAAACGAGAATGAGAGCCAGAAGTTGACTTGAAACGAGCGATCACGCACTTTGGCTGCAACGTTGTCCTGGACTTTGGCACGTTGCTCCTCTTTACCTTTGAACACGGGTGTTGTATAACCCGGAAGGTTTTTGATTCGATGCACCGAGACATCGCTGGCCGAATGAGATGCATCTGTGGAGTACGGACCCTGACCGGGTTGTAGATGGCCCTTGGCTGGGTCCTGAAGAGGAGACGGCGCTGGGCCCTTGGTGGGGTTGGTAGACATGGATGTGAACTGGGGCTGTAGACAAGACAACAAGAATGCGGGGTAACTGGATCGGGAGTATGACTAGGGTCTATGTTTTATAGTCCAATCAATTGTAACGATTGCTGTACACTATTTATAAAGTTTTTTTTAAAATCCGGACCACGGGACCCTTCCGGTGCGGTGAAAACCAAGGGGTGATCCTGATCCTGGCATTTTCACGAGCGAGGAACGGGGCACTGTGACATCTTAATCTTTCAGTTTCTCTTCTTACATATTAATTCGAATACGCGGCGGGCCTGTCCAGACTCATGCGCACACGTTCGCTTCTTGTTGCGTGGCAATAAAACGTTCCCCGCCCCGCACATGACGAGAGCCGCTCAAAGCGCCTGAACGTGATCACTTGCCAGGAACTACAGCGTGGGCGTAGACGGGAATGGCCATCATCCGTGTTGGTGCTGTCATCATGTCACCCACGGACGGATCACGAGCACCTTGGTTGTGGGCTGTGTGAGACACCACCGGACCATACATGAGCCCCATCGTTTTGCCACTGTTCGGCGCCGCACGCCGCCGGAATCTCGCGACTACGATTGCTTGCTGATGAATAACCCCTCCGTTGTCTCGACCCCAAACCTTGATGCATGATGCAGCGCGGGCTGGGCTTTCCATCGACCCACTTAGAACGCCAATCTGTAATCCTTGGGGGTGTGAGCTCGGAACGGCAGGTCCCGTCATATGACGTGTTGCCGTCACTGAAACCGTTAATTTCGCATTCCAACGTTTTTCCTCCCCCACATCACTTGTTGTCTACTGTGACTATAAATGTCGGGTACCTGTATACTTGTACGTGCAATTTTTATAATGAGGTACTTGCATCAGGTTCACCCGTTGTCACCGGAGATCTATTCGAGTTGCGCATGCCTACCTTATTTCACGCCAACATCAAATGAGATTGCACCATCTGTACATTTAGAGCACCTTCTCACGCCTGTTGCCGGTTAGGAATTGCGTCCAATAACGTGTTCAAAGACGAGGGCCCCGAAATCCATCGAACGTTTGACGGCTACGAAGCGGTCGTCGTAGTGGTAAAAGTACTGCACGGTACACAAGGGCCGTCAAATCCACCGACATCCCCGAGGGCGGATCACATGTCAAGTCATACCCGGACTGATCCTCCGTTTTCATACTCCGCAAGTCGCACGACCAGGACGCTCTTGAAGTGAAGTGATGTGCAAGCAAGCCAATCAAGGGCGACCGTCATCGACTAGACTATGTAGAGGTCAACCTTTGCTGATCATGTATCTAGGCGCAAACCGGACATACCAAGCGCCATCACCGTCACCTCCCAGGCAAAATCGGCCCTCCCCGATGAACGCGCATGCTGTCGTCCATTTCGATGAACACGATCAGCGTGGCTCCTTCCCTGCAGCTGATCCCACTTCAGCCATCGCCTGGACCAATTCTTCTTTATCTTATTTACCCCATTGCTTGAGGATTTGAGCTATTTCTCCAGGAACCATGCTACGGTACTAACCCCCTCTTCTCCTGTGCACTGTGCACCTACATCTCCCATGTACAGCACTGTAAGCTACTGTACATCACCCCGGTTCCCGGTCGTATTCAGAATTTTGGGGATTGTTGACTTGGCTACGTTTAACGTTTCTTTGCCGCGGCCACACCCTCAGTATATCACGAAGAATTGGAGTAAAGCCAGCCAACTTCTGGACTCATCATGCAATGTCGGTTATTATTACATGTTCCTGTTGGAGACGGACGCAACGATGATAATTCTGTTAATTTCGACCCCCTTCTGTGGTAGCACATCGTGGTGTCCCGGCTATAAAGTTCAGGGGGAAGGGGGAGGACACGTGTCGCCTTCTGCAGCACAGAATAACGGGTGTACCCGATTCACTTGATGTCTTCTCACTCCTGTAGAGACAAGTGCAAGATGGGATGTATGGCACCCACCAGACATGGTGCCACGCCGATCACCGATCACGCATTGCCTGTCCAGCGATAAGGTGATTCAATTTGGCGAGTCCATCGTCTTTCTTGACTTGGGACGTAGAATGGGTCAGCCATTGTTATCAAACTCCACAAGAAGTCGAAGGCGTTGCGAACATCGTCCTACCGAAGGTCGTGCAGGGCAACGTCACGGTAGAACGTAAAGCTCGCTCCAAAAGCAATGTGCTCAGAAGATTTGTCGTGGGTTCCCCGCAGTAACGATTCTCAAACTTTATGAGTCTGTTGCAGACGCCCTCGAAGATAGTACTGTACTGTCAACAGGTGAGTAGACCAAGTGTTGCCCACTGGGGTGGCGTGGCGAGTGGCGAGACTTGTGGTGAGCGCAGTGATGTCAACATTTAAAGTTAAGAGATCACATGCCTGAGTTGGTGTATTTTAGTTGGTGTATTTTATTATATCAAATTCGACTAGACCTGCTGGGCCGACTCGGTCGGAGGGACTTGTTCAAGTCGGGGTTAGTTATCAGACACCCATGTTCCATGCGTTTTGCCCATTCTCCCTGTCTTCCCTAGTCTCTGCACGCATTGCCTAAAAGGTCGCTATATCTATATCCGACTAATCATCACAAGATCTTTCAAGCTGATTCCGAGCTCCAGCTTTCGAATGCTTCAGGATGAATTCCTTCAGTGCTGGTGTCTCTGCAAGGCCATGAACAAACGTTCACGAACGCCTATCGCAAACGCACGTTTTCTCCGTCGCACGTACAGCAGCTGGGTTACAAGCAGTCCAAGATAACGTAACTTCCATCTCTATGCCGGCAAGCTGGGCTGTCATTATATCTCAGTCCGTCCTGTCGGCTTGAACGAATAGTTTGCATTGAGCGGGTTCGATTGCGTACTTTGACATGTACCCCGGAGATGCCCTGACCAAAATGTCTTTTTGGACTCTTCTGTGTAGACTTTCTCTTCTCGTGATGTAGGTTTTTCCCCTGTCCGCCGCTTGACGTGCCGTCGGGGACACCCCCGATATACCCTCACTAAGGCCGAATACTCACTTTTTTGCGGGGCGGCTATTGCTGTGGGTAACACGCTTGCTGTAAGAAACTTCGAGTTTCTGATCTCATGTCACTGGTAATCATAAATCGGATTGTCCCCAAATTTCCAGTACAACGGCTGTACGCACTCATATGGCACTGACATGAATTATGAAGGGGTATGAATCAGCAACGCCCTCCCCATTTGTTGAATCTCTTCCCAGCGGAGAATTATCGAGTGGGTTTAGGTTTCTAGTCCTCGTCTCCTGCATCGTGGGGTCCGACTCTCTTAGCGTGTTGGGTATCAATCACCGGCATTTGAAAAGAGGGCTTCTTTTATCGTCTTTGTAGGCCTCGTGCGGTCTGATAGTACCGAAGAAATGGATTTTGCCGCTTTATGTCTTCGGGCTCCGACTATTTAAATTGTCTGATGCACTGTGCGATCCTCTAGCGACCTATGGTCTCTTCTATTCTCCTCTTTGTGTCCCTATTTTTGGGGGTTGAAGCCACCACTGGACATCTCTGCCTTTCTGGAGACAGCTGCTTCCCGAGCGAAGAAATTCTTTCAGCGTTCAACAAATCTATCGGCGGCAAGCTCCACGTTGAGCGTCCTGCTGGTGCATCATGCTATCCTACCGACCCGGCTTACAATGCGACTACTTGTGCGATGATCACCCAAAACTATCAGGTCGATCAATGGCGTGAGGACGTATTCGGCGCGTGAGTTAGTAGCTAGTTTCAGCATTTCCCAGCACTGATGAAGTCAGTTATGAGCAAATCAACTGTGCGCCTAGTCTCTGATTTATGTATTCGTGATGGGCTTAAGTTGCTTTCGTAGGGGAGACTTGCACTTCTTCCGACGGTTGCCTTGTCCCTCCAAACTCGAACGGTTCGACTTGCGGTCAGGGGAGCATACCGTCATACTCCGTACATGCCACGTCCTCGGAGGATGTTGTAAATTATGTAAAGTTTGTGACCAAGTACAATCTTCGCGTCGTCATCAAGAATAGTGAGTCATCGCGGCCGGAACCAGTATTTCGACGATATTGACCTTCGACAGCTGGTCACGATTATTTGGGCCGCTCGTCTGGTAAGGGCGGCTTCGGCCTGTGGACGCACGGAATACAAGGAATCTCACGCAACAAGAGTTTCGTCCCCGCTGGCTGCTACACTGCTCCACAGGACGCAGTCACTATTGCGGCCGGGGTGCAATGGTCAGCTGTGTATCAATTTGCGGATGACAACGACATCGTCATCATTGGTGGTGATTCTCCCAATGTCGGCGCGGCCGGCGGGTGGATCCAAGGCGGTGGGCACTCCGTGTTGTCTCAGGCCCATGGGTTGGGCGTCGATAATTTGCTGCAAGCGACAATCGTCACTGCTGATGGCGTTGAGCGCACAATTAATGAGTGCCAATATCCTGACCTCTTTTGGCAAGTTTTGTTTCTATATTTATCTATGATGGACTTACTCATCGCTTTCTCTTTTCATTTCACAGGGCGGTCCGTGGTGGTGGACCTGGAACCTGGGGCATTGTCACCAGCATCACCTACAAGGCACACCGTAGCGTCCCATGTGCCTGGGTTTCTGTAGCGAGCACTGCCACAAGCGTGGATGATAATTACAAACTCGTGCAGGACTACATCGAGAAGGCGCCGTACTGGGCTGACTTACGCGGGGGTGCCTTCATTCACGTTTACCCCACTGTTGTTACTTTCCTCGGTATCATCTGCAATGCGACCACGGACGAATTGAAGAATGGTTTGCCGGTTCTCCCGCCAGGTTCGCAAGCAAATTTCACATTGTCACCAAGCTTCTTTTCCTTCTTCAAGGAGACCTTGAATATCAACAACGAAATGTGAGTCACCTCGGTGCATATGGTATGCCCTCGATGTTGACCCAATTCGGCTCCTTTTCTTTCTGCGACGCAGTGTCGGCATCAACTTTGCCGCCTCTTCACGCTTGATCCCTCGTAAGCATTTTGAGACTGATGCCGCGGGGCTCGCGGCTGCGATTCGCCGTGGTCAAACCTTCCTCGGTTCTAGCGCAGATACAGAGCCGATCCAGATTCTCGCGGATACTCCAGCGCCCAGGTTTCATACGAATTCGACGTCAGTGACTCCAGCGTGGTACGACTCGCTCTGGCATGTGATTTACACCACCGCATGGCCGAACAACGCGACGGTGGCAGAGCAACGGCAGGATATCAGCGGGATACACCAAGCCGCGCAGGTGCTAAGGGAATACGCGCCCGATGGCGGGGCGTACATCAACGAGGCGGACGTATACGAGCCGAACCACGAGGCGTCGTTCTGGGGCACCGCAAATGCAGCCCGCCTGAAGGAGATCAAGCACAAGTATGATCCGAATCATATTTTCCAGGTGTGGCAGGGTATCGGCTGGGCCGGCGCTTCCGATGTCAGGTACAAGTGCTATGCCCAGCTCAACCCCGGAGACGTTTCCTTGGACAACTAGTTCGCCTCGGCTTACTACTGTGATGACACGAAGAACGGAAGGGGAACGATAATGGACGTTCGGAGATAAGAACCTTTACTCATAGCTGAACTCGAAGTGTACGTATGTACAGATTTTTTCACCTTGTTTTCATCATCTCAGTTGTTGTACTATAATGTATACGTTCGGCATGCATTTGAGGACAACATCATGACCTGTCTATACGTATTCCATGCATTGAGCAACTCCATGCCTCGGCAAGCGCTAGGAAGCTCGAGATGAGATCCCCGCCATCAGCAAATATATCATTTCTCATTTGTTTCCTCCGCGCTTCATCGGACCTTTCTCGCAGAATACAGTCTTTCCGCCAGACAGGTTAGTACCGTACGCTTGCTGATAATTGCTGATAATACATGGCGTGAAGAGTAGCCGATGACCTTGTAAATTGGCTGTTTCAGGCCCCACTGGCATGATGGGATTAGAAAATTGATGCATAATTACATGAGCAAGCTGGTAGTCGAACCCCGGGCACGTGAAAATAAATGCTGACCCATCATCATCTCGTCATCGCATTTATGTGACATAAGCAATATAGCCGATTTGTCAGCGTGATGACGCTCAGCTTATGAGTGTTCGCTTTTCGCTTCGCCTTCGCCCCGTCGCGCTTGTCATCATCTTGCGTTGCCCTGGGTTTCAGTGTTTCAGTTTCAGTATTTAAGACGGCAAGATGCCCTGCTCTTCCAGACACAATACACCATTTCTCAACTCACATCCTATTTCACTTCTATTTCTCCCACAATGTCCAAGGTTAATCGCAAGAGCGTCGTCGTTGTCGGTGGCGGTGCAGCAGGGGCGACTATCGCTCGCATCCTCTCCTCCAAGATAAACGCAAGCACGACATTCCTCACCCTCATCACTGCGCGTCCCTTTGCCCTTCATCTCCCTGCGGCTGTCCGCATGACCACCACCGCGGAGGGCAAACTGGAAGACGACGTTCTCATCCCGTACGACAACCTTCTTGTCAACAACAACGGCACCATCAAGGTTGGCCGTGTCGCGTCTATCGAGCAGAACAAGGAGGGCCAGTCTGGGGGAATCGTCGTTCTTTCTACGAATGAGCGCATCTACTACGACATCCTCGTGCTCGCTCCTGGGTCCGAGTGGGATGGGCCCCTTGCCTTCCCAGATGACCGCGCAGCCGTTCTTGCGCACACCAACACGTGGCGTCGCAACTTTGAGAATTCCAATGGGGTTATCCTCGTTGGTGGCGGTTCCGTCGGCATTGGTACGACTTTCTGTCTCGTGTATCTCCTCTTTGCTTGACATGTTGACACGTGTTCAACCTACTTAGAATATGCGGGCGAGATCAAAGACGCTTTCCCACTCAAGAAGGTCACGATCGTTCACTCGGACTCTCAACTTCTCAACTCTGCCTACCCCGACAAATACCGAAAGCGTATGGAGAAGGACGTCACTTCCCGTGGCATCAACATCGTTTTCAATGACCGCGTTGACGACTTTGAATCCGTTCCCGCCTCAACGCGGTCCGGGCGCCGACTCGAGGGTGATCTCATCGTACGTACTCTCCGGAACATCTTTACTACAGCCTTCTTCATATTAATTTATACGTAGGTCCCCACCTTTGGCGCTCGTCCCGCGACTGGCTTTGTCAAGTCACTCGGGGAGAATGTGCTCAATTCGCGCGGGCAGATCAAGATCAAGTCGACGTTCCAGCTGGAATCACATTCGAATATTTATGCGATTGGCGATGTGACAAACTGGACGGAGCAGAAGCAGGCTGGCAAGGCGCCAAAGCACGCGCAGATCGCGGCTGCGAACATTCTCGCTCAGCTGAGTGGCGGCGTACCAAAGAAGACATACTCTGGTCAGCCTGAACTTATCATCATCACCAACGGCAAGGTTAGTCGTTATTCCCTGCTCTTCAACCTCTTGTCTCTCTCTGACAATTCTTGTTCTCTCTTGCAGAAGCAGGGAGTTTCTTTCATGGGTATGCTGTGGGGCATCACGCTAGGCAATTGGTTCTCTAGCTCAATGAAGGGCAAAGAGCTGATGGTCAGCATGGCGCGGAAGGGCTATGGCCTCTCGAAGTAAATCTGGCTCGTTTGGGTTCCTGGACTGGACTATATACTGAGCATAATATATGTAACATCATACCCTTGTTTATTTATATTGTACTGTACAATACAGTTTTACTGATTTATAGATGCAATGCTTCTGTTCGGGTCTTCGAGTTGTCGAGTCTCGAGATCGAGCGGGCCGGGAAAAATACCTCGCTCGACTGCCCACACCATGTATTATAGACCCCCCTTTCCCCCGCTACATGTCTATGATACAATTCTCGTAGGCCGGATTAGCACTTGATGGGGGTTGTCATTATTAGAAAGGGCTATTGACTGAGAGTGTCGATTTATTGGGACTCTTTACAGCTATGATATATACCTGGCTCATAGTTTATTTTTGGCGTATCTGGGTAGCCTGTCTGATTTTTCCAATATCGCCTCCCTTTTCCCCCAGATCTCATCGAGGCTCTTGTATCCACTGAGGCCGAGTGTGATCTCCGTATCTGCAAGGAGTCCTCGAAGCACTTCCTCGACGCCCTGCTCACCACCCAGGGCAAGTCCATACACAAACGGCCGCCCAACTGATGCAGACAGGAGCCGTCAGCAAAACAGGTTGGCCTTCAAGAGCAAAGCGTGCTTACTGAGTACGCCCTGTGCGCCCATCGCGATGGCCTTGATGATGTCACTCCCCTTGCGGATTCCCGAGTCGAATAGCACTGTGAACTTGCCTTGCTGCTGTGCGCGGTGCACTCTCGACGACGCGGTAATCTTCTCAAGAGCGCTGAACGAGGCGATAGCGCCATCGACCTGTCGCCCACCTGTCACACCCCGGCCGTCAGTAGCAGGGCCAGAGGAGGTACATACATACAAAAGCAGCATGGCAGGGGCACGACTTACCATGATTCGACACGACAATGCCGTCCATCCGAGCATCCATCGCCGCGTGCGCGTCCTCGACCGTCTGAACGCCCTTGAGCACGATGGGGCCGTCCCAGTTATCACGCAAAAAGCGGAGATCCTCCCACGAGCGGAACATGCCCGCGTTGGCCTCGCCGAGCCACGCCATGCCGAGCTCGTACGCAGTCTGCGTCTCCGCGTCGCCGGCAGCCAGGCGCGCGCGGAACGCATGCAGGTCGAGCGGGAACGGGGGGCGCTCATCCGCGCGCGGCGGCACGCCCATCCGCTTCATGAAGACCGGGTCCGAGACGCCGACCTGCACGCCGACGCCCGCGAGGAAGGGCAGGTAGGCCGTGTCGAGGTCGTGCGGGCGCCAGCCGAGCAGGAACGTGTCCAGGGTCACCACGAGCGCGGTGAAGCCCGCCGCGCGCGCGCGGCGCAAGAGCGAGAGCGTCACTTCGTCGCTCCGCGGCCTGGGTCCGTGTGAGTGCCGTCGCTAGCACGCAGGGATGTCGATGAGGGTGCGCACCAATATAGCTGGTACCAGCGGTGTCCGTCGCGGTTGGCTTTGGCCACGGCCTCGATGGAGCGTGAGCTGGCGGTCGACATGACGAATGGGACGCCGACGTTCGCCGCTGCGTTCGCAGTTGCAAGCTCTCCGTCCTTGTGTAAGATACCTTGTACTCCAACAGGAGCTAGTATTACGGGAGATGGCAGCTTGACACCAAAGAGGGTCGTCTAGGATAGACAAGTTAGTTAGCTCTGGGCGTGGGCGTAAAAGGTGCCACACACATCAAGGTTGCGATGGGTAGCATTGCGGAGCATACGGGGGATGATGTGCCATTGCTCGAGTGCCTCGATGTTGTGTTGATATGTGCTGCCTGTTCCAGCGCTGCCGAAGGTGTACATGTACGCAGCTGATGTTTGCTCTCATTAATGGGCTGTGTATCTGAGGACTTGATCGCATACCATGATTATCCTTGGTTGCCTCGCGTGCCTTCTCTTCGACTATGCGATAGTTGTACGAACCAATGATTGGTGGTTGTCCGATTGCGTAGATCTGAGCCAGGTACTGCGACCATGTCGTTTGCGGGATGGTGGGATCGTCAGCCATGTGTTAACGTTAAAATCCGCTAGCGAGCACAGTAGGGCGGATATTTGGATGGGCCACTACCGACCGACTCTAACGTAAACGTCCACATCACATTGCGGATAGCAATATAAGCGCGCGGAGGTCACCGTGCTACACCCATCACACTCACACGTATAACACACACTTCCATCCAAACCACAGAAATGCTCATTTTCACGCGACTACTACATGCCTCCTTCAGCGCGCAGTCGCTCACGCACGCGCATCAGCGCCTTGCCGAGCTCGTTCCTCCCTGTGCCCCGACCAACTCCCCAGAAGGGTTCGTTCAACTCAAAGTAGACGAGCGTCGCGGGGTACGTGTTAAAGAGCAGGTTGCGCAAGTCCCCGTGCTGGCGGAACTTCAGGTACAACACTTGGTCGGCCTACAAAGCACCGGTCGTTAGTCAGCTAATGCGTGGACGCCCTCCAAGGTGCGCGCTATCAAAGGAACAAACAGAACTTACAGTCACGAGGGCGAACTCCCTCCAATCGGGCGCTGCAGAGTCTGCCAGCTCCGCGCTGAGCGCCGTAACCTCGTTGACGTTCTCACACTGTCTGATCCGCTCTGCCAGGTCGGGGCGATCGGGGAACTTTAGCGCCTCAAACAGATGCAGCGCCGTCGGGTATAGATCACTATTGCACAGGATAGAGTACGGTGAGTGCCACAACAGGCCTTCATAACCTCCGGAGCTGGTTAGCTCGATTGACTGTAGCACCGGATGGGCGGCAAGTGAAGAGGACGACATCATCGCGAGCGCTGCCGGTGGTAACACGCTCCCCTCGGGCGTGGGTGAGCGCATTCGTGATGTTGATGCAGTCGCAGGACCCGCGGGGATAATGACACTGGGCGAATCGGGGAGACTATCTGACGGATAAGGAGCTGAAAGTTCAGATGGAGATGGGGATAAAGACCGAGATGATAGTTGTGGTTGAGGCGGGGGCTGAGGTGGTAATGGCGAAGGCGATGGCGATGGCGACGGAGGTGGTGGGATGAAAATCGATGACGTCTCGTCTATGGACCGGGAGTCATGGTGTGTGCTAGGCGTATCGAGGCCAAGCGCAGGGCCTTCCGTTGTGTCAAATACAACCTCTTCTATGCGGGTATGATGGCCTGGAATGTTACATAAAGGATAGGAAGATGCCTGACGCAGAATGTCATCGCCATCCGCAGTGGCAGCGGAGAACGCCCTTGGAACAGCACGAGTGTCACGATGCAAATCAAAGTAAATACGACGGATGCCGATAAGGATCTGAATATGAATTGGAGTAGGAGCATTGCCCCGCGCCGCCAAAACGATTTCGTTCCACAGAGCACAGAAGTCGTGCCTTAGCCCAAGGGGTGTATTTATTATATCAAATTTGGAAAGAGAGGGCAGGATGACGCGCGATACTGCTTCATGCACATCTAGGTCGAACGGCGAGGTCTGCGGGATGTCGTTAAGATGGGCTTGCGAACTATTGTGCAGATGAGCCTGCGAGGTCTCGTGTAGATGGCCATGCGAGGTGACGGGATACGCCACAGGGGTGTGCCAGGGAAAAACCATCTGGGCGGGATAGGGATAAATCGGGGTGGAATAAGGATACGTCGACGGGGTAGGGTTGCGATAGGGTGTCCAACCATGGAAGTAGGGACTGGCAGGCCGGTTATAGTAGGGGAAAAATGAGACCCCAGGGGGGGCGACCATCTGCCACGCGGGGATGCTTTGTGTTTGGGGAGCGGTCTGCACTCGGATTTGACGAGTGATGTGGATCTGGTAAGTGTTTTGGATTTCGCGAATGACATGGATCAAGTTGGCAAGTAACACGCCATCATGGTCATATGACACATTGCTTGGAAGGATATCGCGCAACTGGTCTTCAGCGAGCTCAAACCAACTCTCATCACGTCGCTGCACTGTTGCAATGATATTGGCAACAAATATTTGCGCGCATAAGCCAATCTCCTGGTCGCTGCTTTGGCCCAGCATTCTCAATGAATGTCCCATTTCAACTGATCGCAGAACGCTATTTCGGTCTTGGGTGAAAACGAAGGCTAGGATATTCCAAGCGGCATCTGGAAGGTGAGCCGCATGGGCGACCTTCATGCAAGTGACGAACCGCTGTCTTTTGTCCAGATCTGAAAGTAAATTGGATGTCCAGGTACGATTCAAGAATAATACCAAAGTTGAGGAAAGTCTCGATTTGCCCAGACTATCGAGAATGCGTCGCGTACTCTTGACAACGTTAGAGGTGCAGAAACCCAGGATGCACTGAAAAAACCGATCTAGCCCTTGATCCTCGGCGAGGGAATCAAATATCCGCTTCACGACACGGCTGTCGATCTCTGCCGATGATTTCCAAACACTCTTCTCGGCTATCTTCTCCACATGCCGTATCGACGCGAGGAAGGAAGTAAGCGGTGTGTAGTATGGACTCTCGAGTCGGAAAATGGGCATAACAGTGGTGAGTAAGTACGTCGCGGCGAAAACCGTGACCCACCAAAATACTGCCCAAAAAGCTGTGTGATTGATATTGAAGAGGTATATGAGAAGGCCGGTGAAAAAGAGGAACAGTGAAAGATGTATCAAGGCTGGTAGCGCTTCGACCATCCAAGAAAGGTGAAATGTGTCGACGCCGTGGGCAAAGAATGCACGGATCCGCGCTCGGCGGTGGGGACTGCACGGTGGCGGTTGCGTGATCCTAAGATATCGGCGTGCCCATTGTTGTAGTAGTGTCGCCATCATAGCACATGTCAAGCTAATAACCAAGCTCAAGAACCAGAGGGAGTTTACCCAGATGGCATACGTGGGCGGGGAGAAGGCAGGTGGCTGAGCCGGAGTAGAAAGGATGGATGAACGAGATACATTGGAGTCGGCGAGGAATTGAAGCTGATAAATTTTCTCGAGATAAAACGCGGATGTATCCTGAGGGTTTGGCTTGAGGTCCAGGACTGTCACCGCGACCAACGCCGCGACGGCAGCAGAGAACAAACCGGTCTGTAGTAATTACTAACCTGTTGTGTGTGGCTGTGTTGGCCACTCACGAAAATAATGATTCCTTCGGCATCCTTTTGCCAACGTTCTGCCATCTTATTGTCTTCTTCTTCCACCATCTCCCGATACATGTGGAAGAGCGGCTCTGAGCTGTCAGCAAATCCGGGCTGTGGTTCTTGGTTTTCCATCGTTCGAGTTGGGTTGCCAGGTGCAACTGGTGTAAACGTGGATGAAATCGTCTAGAGGGGCATGAAACTGCAGGTGGCATACCTGTCTCAGTCATATCCCTTATATTGACCGTATAGTCATTTCCAGACATTGAAGAAATGTGTTCTCAGAAATGTGTTCTCTGGTAATTCGGAAATTCCATGAGTCAGACAGACGGTCAGACGCCCTCATATCTCAAAAGTCCGACCAGGCAATGTCTTCACACGGTTCTCCATGCGCGCCTGTTGCTCGTCATATCATATCATCCTCTCTGCTCATTTCGAAGGGGTGAGACGACGGTTCCCGCTGCATAAAAGCTAGTGATTGGGATATGCCTCCACGACTTGGTCTCTCACCGCAACACCATGTTTTACGGGAATCATGCGCAGGAATAAAGCTAAAGGGTCTCTGTCGAAGGCTTACAGCGGAATTGCTTGGCATCCGAGTTTGGGTCGCTAGTTGGAGGGCGCTGAGGGGGTGAAACAATCCTCATGCACGGATCTACGTTGACTCGGAGCTGTATCAGGGACTTACACCGACCAATCGCTCAGATCCAGTGAATCAACCCTTTTGACTCATAATTCAGACATGATCGAGTACGGTCAATTTCTAGTGAAAGTTATTATCCGCAACAACAGGGATAAGACTTGATAATGTTTATACTTGAAGCAGCAGCAGGGGACTTCGCTGGCCTGACGAAGAATTAAAAAGCCGCATCATCTACATCTTCAGCAAACGATGATGCTCTCCAGATACAGCGCTTGAAATGCTGGCCACCGCGCCCGTCTATCTACCTTCGCCCATTGACCTCCGATGTGGTAAATGGCGTCGTAGCAAGCCCAATGCGACGGTTTTCGGCGTCAAAGACGGTGTAGAAGCGCTCAATGAAAGTGGCGCCATTAATGAAGTCGAGGCCCGATCCGCTTTTGGTCCCAAGGTCGTTTACGACGAGATAAATGTGGTCCGGTTGCCCATCGATGACGTGGTTGAGCGCTTGAGGCCAGATCTGCGCATCCGCAGTGAGTTCGAATTTTCGTCCGCCGATATGGAAGAAGAGCGACTTGAGGTTTTTGTACTGCTCTGGGGTGATGCGGAGCATATTCGCCTTGGTGTCTAAAACTCCTCCAGTCGCATCGCGATAGAGGTTGAACGCATCTACGTGTTGTTAAATTTAAACCCAGTACCTTATACAGAATCACGAACTCGCTTACCAGTCGCAATAGATATAAGTGTAGTTCCTGTATCGAGAACGCCGGCAGTGTTTTTGAGGATAGTAGTAGATCCACCGTATGAGATGGATTGGTCTAAACCCCAAAATATGTTGGAAGGGGACACCGTCGTTATGGGACTGTCCAAACCGGGAAAAGCACGGAAATCTCCCAGAGATAACATGTACACACTTACACGTACGTGAGATTTCCTGTGAATTTGGTGGGATCGGTAGCACCGAACGTCAGCTGGCCATTTTGGGTTGGTACTTTGGTCGTCGGTTCAAAGTATATGGAGAATAGGTTGTTTGATATAGTTTTTTGACTGAAGAGGTTGTCCATGATTGTGGGGATGCTACTGCCTTTGTTTGGCGACAGGCTCCCGATGGTCAGATCAGCAGGACCAATGCTATATAATATGGTATTAATACAGAAGATAGACACGGCTAGAAGCTCGTGCTCACCCCAGGATACCGTCGACACCTTCGAAACCCTTAGATGAGGAGGCAACGCCAAGAGACTGATTCGGAACAACGACATGAGGAGCAATTGTCACAGTATCTATGTACTCGGTACCTGAGATAGGGCATAAATATAGCAAAAATGACATTCAATAAAAGTTACCGTTGAAAGTTGCATCACCGTAAATCTGGGACTGACGAATAATGTTAGAACCACCTATTCTGAAAGCGACGTGACACTTACCACGCTATTGGCCGTCTTCTTACTGGTCTTGGTCTTAACGTATCGCTTTCCAGCGCCTACCCAAGTATTGGCGCTTCCCGTGTCAACGGCAAGATTATCTAAACACCCATTTGGGAATTTATTTATACCGGAGTCGATTAATACGACCCACAATAAGTTGGGGGAATCCCAACACCAACGCTGGCCACGTAGTTAGGGCCGAAATTGGTCAGACCGACGTTGGCTATTTTCCCCGATGTCGAGCTTTTGCCCTTCTTCGCGGCTCTGGCCGCTAGGTGCTTCACCCGATGCCGGTCGTTCCGGACAAGGTCAATGATTCTGGTACAGTCGAATGGCTTGGTGATGGGCAGTGAAGCAGGACTTTGGCGAACCTCCATGTGACTACTAGTAGCCGCAGTGCAAATCACCAGAAGGAAAGCTGTGAACAAGGTAACTGGGAACATTACGAGAGTAGGAACAGAAGCAGATTCAGTTGGAGGATGCAACAGTGAGCCACACTAGGTCACGGTGGGCACAGGAATACAAGAGCCTTCTTATAGCCTCGGATATTTCAAGCTTGAAGAGCGGACAGAACTCCCAAACATTAACATTCTCATAAATTGCAACGCTACTGGTGCGTCCTTGTTTCCTTGGAAGGCGGCGATGGTTAACATGATCATCCGTGATTTCGCGTGGATGTAAGAAGGTTGTCATCTGACCTCCTCCTTGGACCACTTCTCTTCCCACGGTACTATTCTACCAGCGCATCTCCCAATCCTCTGTAGATAACGAAAGTAGGAACACGTGGTCGATAGCTGTGGATATGAGAGCGAATGAATAGCTGGGAGACCAAAACAATGAAAAAGGGATGATACCACCTGAGCGAGGTATTGGCGACGGTGTCGTCATATGATCTCGCCACTGGAATACCATCGCAACGTTTATCGTTTCGTGAAAAGCTCCGAGGACATGGCACGATGACGACTCAGTGACGACGTACCTGGGCCACTCACCGGCAAGAAAAGAAGGAACGCATACTTTTGTTTTAAATGCGCAGTCGTGCCGGTTCTGGGCCTTAACGGCAGCCAACGATACCAAATGACACCAAGGACAACATAAAGAAGAGGAAGACCTCGTACTAGGACGCCGACGCCGGTGAGAAGCCATATGCCCTTATTACCCGTCCGGTTCCGAAACCCGCGCGTTCACCGTCTCATTGGCGACGCACGGCCCAGAGGCTAATGTTCTGAAAAAAAAAACATCGTGGCGGTATCAAAACCCATACCAACGACACCAAAGTTGTCAAACATGAAAAGCACTGCTGACGGAGCCTCTCGTCGTATGGTACGCTGATGAAAGAGATGCGAGTAAGCGGCACCGTGCCGAAAGAGGAAAGAAGCAACTCCCACGTGACACGTTATCGGGTCAAAATTCGATATACAGTATAACAACGAATATTAATATATTGTACGGCTGCTCGTCACCAGTGCAGGGCCGGTGCCAGTGAAATTTTCTTGACGACAAGGTGTTTTCCCAACGCACCTCCCCGGCACGACGGTCTTGACTCGAGACGACGGGCTCAGTCGCACCACGACTCGCCATGCGAGGATGCTTGGGGAAAAAGAGACACCACCGTTTATGGCCGAGCATCCGTCATCGTATAGATCATGTGCACATCACCTTGTACATTGATCGGACAGCATGTAGGGCTGTTCTCAAAAGAATATAGATACGGTAGCTAGAAGGAGACTCGCGAGTAGGCTCTAGATTTCCTCAGCTTTGCGTCATTGCCGCCCCCAAACGCGACCCGAATAATATGAGTACTCATGTTGTCATCTTAGAAAACCCAGAAGTCTTGCTGTGCATTTCCCGTGGATAGTACCCTTGAGGCCAGCGAAACAAAGCAGCCCTAAACCTAGCACCACAACTCCCTCCAATGAGAGCTCATCCCAGATCCCGTCTGTTGCAAGGACCAAGAATGTCAACGAGGAGGATGATTACGGTTCTGACGACCCTCTGGGCGTTCGGAAGGGAAGGCTTCTCATGTATGATGACTGGTAGTGGGATAACTCACGTTCCTTGAACCTCACGAAGCCATTCTCAGCGCACATCCCCATAGGGCCCGATATCGTCTACAATGAGTCACATTTTCTGCTTCGTTCTCAGGGCGTCCCAAACGCATGCTGTACTGCACAGGTCTAAAATAGATTTATGAGTGCGATATAGATTAAGTTAGCAACACAGTGTCATAGCTTCAATTGACGTGGAGCGGAAGAGCATCGTGCAATGGGTCTGCAGCGAGCTCAGACAAAAAGGCCATTCTCCACCCTGCTCTCTTGTTGCAATGATGTGGACAACAACCATCTGCCTACACAAACCGAGTTCCTGGTCGGTGCCATTGCCCAGCATTTTCAATGAATGCCCCATTGTGACTGAGTTTAGCGCCCATACTGGCCTTAGGTGTTAACGAAAGCCAAGATATTCCAAGTAGCATTCGGGAGGCGGACTGCTTGAATGGCCTGTATGCAGGTGACGAGTCGAGGAAAGTCCCGGCTTATACTTGCCTAGACTGTCGAGAATAAGCTAGGGATGGATCGAAGGAAACGACGCAGTCCCGAAATCCTCAGTGAGGGAATCAAATATCCGCTTCAAGAAACGATTGTCAATTTCCACTGGTGATTCTCGTACACCATTCTCACTCACCTCCCGGCATAATGGTTGCGAGTAAGGATGCCGCAGCGAAACTCATGGCCCAAACTACGGCGCAGAAGACGGTGTGATTGATATCGAAGAGACATATGAGAGGGTTAATGAAAAAAGGGGAACATGAAAAGGTGTATCAGGGCGTGTAAAGCCTCGATCGTCAAGACAAGAAAGATGAAACTATCGACGCCAGGGGCAAAGAACACAGGTTCGTGATCTGCGAGGGGACTGCACCGTGGCTGGTGTGTGATCCTGAGACATTGACGTGTCTATATCGCAATCATAGCACATGTGAAACTGATCATAGGTGAGGCTGATCATCAAGAGCATACCTGGGCGGAGAGAAAGCTCCGCTGGGGAAAGCGCTGTCCAGTGACACACACGAGACTCGCGATTTCGAGATTTGACAATGGTTTAAAATCAAATGGTTTAAAATTAAAATCAAAATCAAAAATTAGGCACTTTTATCTGTAGTTGACTGCACGGCTTTATCCAAAGCCGAGCGCGGCTATGATGACGGGCGGGAGCGGGATTTTCACAGCTTTCTTCACGAACGGCTAGAAATATCCTGGGAGTGACCCTCGGCGGATTTGCGCGGCTTGTGAGCCACTCTCTGAAGTGGGGGAGGTGGGGGACTGGCAACAACTCCTCTGACGCGAATCCAAAGCTGTTGCTCTAAGCGCTTAACTAAGCCTGTGTCGTGGCTGCTGTGTCGTGGCTGCCTAAACCAATAGCATGATGATGCGCGTCGTATGTACGTACACTATCGCACGTCCCCGATTGAAAGTGTCAGTCAATGTCCCATCCGAATCCCGAATTTACCAGTCAGACCATCAAATCGCCTCCTTATGGGAGATAACATGCCTAGTCCATCCAGATCTCGGGATCGGGAGATAGGGATCAGACATGGCTCCAGTTCTTCTTCTCCACCCCCATCCGTGGGCGCTCGGGCGCTCCCCAGACATAACACGCCCCTTTCGGTAGCCCCTACTGGCAACTCCTTCTACACTAGCACCGGCCAGTGCCTCATGCTTCATCCCACCACACCTCTTTATATCACATTGTCCTCGGGGCGCCATGAGATTGATCACATACCATCAAGTTGTGTTGGGCTTCATTAGTTCTATAGCTGTTCTTGGGATGCATTCTCTGACCGACCCCACCTTCAGTTCAATTATGGGAAACCACGTTCCGCGTTCCGCGTTCATTGATCGTTTCTTCACCCATGACCCATGGCCAGGTTGATTGGCAGTGGTTGGCATTGTGAACGATCGGAAGGAAGGTGAAACATGGAATCACGACAGGACATATGCAGGGAGATGTGACAAATAGCGACGGGACCAGATTCAATTTGGTTAGCCACTTCGGAGTAGAGAGGCTGTATGTACATGGAAGGAAGTCAGACTTCTAGATCTTGACTGGGCAGTACATGTAGGTGGTCGGTTACACCACGCTTCGGGCAAGTCCGATGATGCAGTACATGCAGGTGGTCGATTGCACCACGCTTCGGACAAGATCGATGATGGGCAATGTGGAGAAGAGCCGAGATATGACGAGAAATATACCACACAACAAGTAACAGAAGCCAAAGTACAAGCAACGAAAAATCGATTGAAAGGACACATGCATCATGATTGTGAAAATGCACCTGTGCACGGTCACGCTCGCCTACACTCGGGTGTGCAAGTGAGGCCTACATCTCTTAACAATCACGCCTTCGAGGGCTAGCACTGTATAAACGCTGTTTTCTTCCCATCGCCATATAAGCCCCGCTCCCTGGTTCATTGGCTCGCTGCATACCTATTTGTGTTTACCGAGACTTCTGGGGTCCGTACGTACACCGAGCGTGACAGTACAAGATTGCATGAGCACATTATGCCGATGAAATTCAGAAATTACTTCCTGATGCATAAATTGCATATCCATGGAGTAAATTGGAAGCGCAAAATAGTTAATAACGCTGGCCGAATTCCCCGCTTGGTTCATTAGATATGTGTCATTGATTTGGCCCATTACTTGCAGGGGCGACAGAGTACCGACTGCACGCCGGCGCAGCCATAATACATTACAGTACAGTATAGTCGCCGAGGTGCTGATCTGACCTGAAATTTGCCTGAAACCCGGGCTGCCCGTCACAGTAATCATAATCGAGGCAGCGCGCGCACTGCACAGCCGCAAATTTATATTAATATTGAGGGTGAGGGTGAGGGAACGTATGAGCGCCCGGGCCGCTGTGAGCGATGGCATGGCTGTGGCGCTGTGCTGTGCCTATGTCGCCGAACTTTGCTGCTTCGCCCAAGTCATTCAGTTCGGTCATCTCGGATCGGATCCCTTCGCGTGTACAGGTCGAGCACTGAGATGGGAGCCCAACTGACTTGATGCAAAGCCTCACCGCTCATACTATAAATGTCACCTATGGTCGACCGTTGTTGGCCTCAGACACCCCTCTTCCTTCTCCTTCAGTTCTCGTCTTACGCAAACAACATGATCTTCTCCTTCTCCTCTCTTGCATTACTTGGCACCATCTCTCTAATCCCTTCTGCGGCTGCCACAACCGTTTGGAATGTCACTGTTGGAAACGCCACTGGTGGCACCATCTACACCCCTAGTATCGTTGTACGTAAACTCCCAATTCTCCCGACCCTATCATTGTGCTGATGGTTTTTCTTTCAGACCGCAGCGGTCGGGGACATTGTTCAGTTCATTTACCAGCCCAAAAACCACAGCGTAACCCAATCAACACTCGACTCGCCATGCACGCCGAAATTTGGTGGATTTGACGATGGCTTGTGCGCTCAGTTATTCTGAAGCTTCTTATGTCATATATTGACGCATTCCCATAGCCACCCTGTAGCTAACGCCTCTGTCCCCAATCCCCCCACGTTCCGCGTCACCGTGAACGACGTAGGTCTATCTATCCACTTCTACATGTCCTGAGACTGATATATCTGGGCGACGCCAGACGAATCCCATATGGGTCCACTGTCGGCAGCTCGAGGGCACTGCTGCGAGCCACTGCGGCAAGGGGATGGTGATGGCCATCAATCCTGGGCCCAATGGCACATTCAAGTCGTTCGATAGCTTCCTGAAAACTGCGCTGATGACTCCCTCGGAGTTTCCTCCTATCGTGAGTTCATCTTCAGCGGGACAGGCGAAAGCCTCAGGTGCGGCTGCTACGGGTGCAACCAAGGCCCAGGCACAGGGCGGCTCCCAGTCCACGGGCGCAGCAACCGCTGGAACCACCGCAGCTGCAGGCGGAATATCGAACGGAGCGATCTCAATGAGCGTCCAGGGTTCATTGTTAATTTCTGCTGTTGGGGTGATCTTTGGACTTTTGGCATGACACAGACAATCATGATTTAAATCGGACTTTTACGACTTACAGCACGCTTACGACATTGAGTTTCGAACTAGGACTTTTGGACTTGTCGAGTACAAGTAGTTTTATTATTTATGTCCGTACTTTACTAGAGAGCCCCCGCTCTTGATGCCGGCGGATGGTGCGGGCTAAATGTTTATCAATACAAACCATATAACTGAATATGGCATGATACGTTAGAATGCGTTGAGGTCTTTTGCTGAACGTGGAACTAAGTAAATGTGGGCGATCGATGTGGTCATCAACTGATGCGATTGCCTAAATAATGGGGAAAGCTCGAAGACTGAGACTGTGGCATTCGTGTATTTTTGGGTGACTGTATTACCCTGCCTGCGAAAGCACAACCTGCGGGAGTCATCCATTTAACACAGAAATGTTATCATCTCCAACAAACGGTGCGATAAACGGTCTTGCGCTTTCACACACTACTACTAGTACAGTGGATTATCTCACACTGCATAATGTCATAGTGCATAAATCTCATACTGCATTGAGAAATGGGTTGAAATGGGTCTATGTTACACTCATAAGGTGTCCTCATACTGCATAAATCTCATACTGCATTGACTTTGGGGCATAATTTTTATTATGCAGTGTGAGATAATCAACTGTAGCTTCTTGCTGCTTACGTACTGCTTACTGCCTGCTGAGAGATATAGAAGGCTCCAATACGACGGTGAGATTCTATCACAATAATTTTGGTCACTTTTGTGGAGATCACATCTCTTTCTTTCAGCGTCAAGTGTCTTCATCAATCTAGGTGTCACGTTTTCAGGGGTTGCCAAACCACTCTTATGCCTAGAGACGATAGTGGACCCGTAATTCTGTTAACTGATATCGATGAGCTGACTTTATTGTCGTGGCGGGTTTGCTTACTTTGAGTCCTACGTTCTGCAACTTGGACGGGACTGACGAACCCTGACGCTGTCAAGTCTGAGTCTGGGGCTTTGCGAAGCTTGCTAAATTCTGAAATAAGACCAGGATAGCCGCCACGGACCCAGTATTTTTGCGCGCCTTACACTCAAGGCAAAATTTACCAACAAGAGGCTACGTGCCAGTGTTTCTGTCTTTTCGGGGCGTATGGTTTCAAATAGCACGAGACGTTACGATTCACCCCTTTTCCCGAAACCTCACTGCAAGGGTCATTTGCACGCACGTATCGAAAGGGAAATCTGAAATTGCTATGTGCCAAGACATGTGCGTGTAGTCTGAACGTACAGTGATATCTGGGTGAAGTGGGCTTCATGAGCGTGACATTGACATGCACCTGGATGGGCCCGGGGTGTTTTTGCCAGGCTGATAAACGTATGGTAGTCCGTCCGTCCGACTCGCGTACGTTTTTTTCTTTTCGCACGGCAGGACCGCGACGACATATATCAACATGGCGGGTGTTGCTGCGTGATACTGCAAGGCGGATGAGACAAGGCCTGACTTCATAAGCTATTTCCTGATCTCGGGGTGGCAGTGCAAGGGCATTCATCGGCTTGCCGGGCGCTTTGGCCATAAGGCACGAGAGCCGTTGCTGTTGGAGACGATCCTCTGATTCAAGATTCAATTAACTACGACGACGACGACTTGGCCGTATAAGACAATACAACGGTGCTAATCTACAAGGCTTTTGCTTGCTTGCTTGCATCTGCTATTTTCGGAGAACAACAAATCGCTGATTAGATGGCCCATGCTGCATGCAAGTGCGGGCGACCACGACGATCGTTGTCCTCGTCATTTGATTTAGTGCATCCTCGTTTCGCCCATCAAACGAAGATGGGGAATGCTTTGTGAGCCGGGAACTGAGAAGAAAGGAGAATCACGACTGGGCGGTTGTTCGATTGGATTGGAGTCGATCTGCCCGTCTGAAACGCACACGCGGCACGTGGCGCTGCAGCTATTTGACCTTGCTGAGGCACGGTCCAATTCAATTCAAATCAATGGATTTAATTAAGCCTTTCGCAGTGGTCTAAAACCCGGTGGTGTTTTTCTTGACTGTTGACTGTTGACTGTTGACTAGTTGACTGTTGACTTAGAAACACACCAACAGTGGGCACACATGACACTCACACTGAAACATTTGCATTTTCTGCATGGGGAATGAAAAATAGCTACTTCACAACACGATCAAGGAAGGAAAAATTCTGCTGTACGAGTATGGATATCTCGGATGTATGTATGTATGTATGTATGTATGTACCGATGATGATGGCGATGATGATGGGTAAATTAAATAGCTGAAATCGATGCTGGATTGCAACGCAGTCAAGTGAAGGTGCAATGGGTTTGGATGTAAGCAACTTCCTTGTACGAGACGAGACGGCATAGCATTTCTGTTGTTGGCGTAGTTGTTGTGGTATGAGACCTGGGAGGCAGGTGAGGGGGGGGGGGGTATTTTACTAATATATCTGAAGGAGTGACGGTGGTTCGAGAGAAACGATCGATAGAGTCCGCGGATAAGCCGACGGAGACCAAGAAAATCATACGCATATAACGCGATAAGGCGGCGATTAAATATAAAACTCACAAACCCGAGCCCAAGAGGAGAAAAGATGTCGTCACGTGGTTGTCGGAAAGGCGTCGATGGGGAAGGGAAGCAAGTAACGTCGTGTCAAGTAAAGATGGCAACGCAGACGATGAAGGGGATGTACGTGAACAACGAGACGACAGACATAACTCGACAACGAAATCGCCACGAACGTGCGTCTGCATATGCCATGAGTCTTCGCAAGAAAGAAAGGGGTAACTACGCACCAAATTCGATCTGCGGGTCGTCCAGCGGCACCGCCTTCTCAGTGTCAGTCCCGCCAACCACTCGTGTCTTGGGCACGCGCCAGACGGCGCCGATCCACCAGAGGGGAAAGAGGATGAGGGCAAGGTAGAAAAGCCAAGCCTGAATGGGCGAGCCGTCCTCTTCTGCGGTGCGGAAACGTAACGCCCATCCAGTCTCCATGCGGCGCGGGGGACGACGGGGATCGCGCATATGATACGAGGAATAGGATCGGCCGATGGAGGGCGCGTGCGGTGTCACCAGTGCGCTGATCGGTATCGAGCGCTGGGAGAGGGAGCGCCGTCGCCCGCGTTCTGATGTGTTGTCTGGTGGTCCAGCGCCCGTGCCTGTGGAGGACGGCGCGCGGGATGGCGCGCGGACACGCGACGAGGTGCGGGAGGAATATGTGCCCGTGTTATGAGCAGTCTGGGGTGGCGGTCCCGGAGATGGAGCGGAGAGACGAGCACGTTTGTAAGAAGTAGGTGCGGAGGATGTATGTTCACGCGGGGAAGCTGCTTATCGTTAACACGAGGCGAGTGACGTAATTGAGTGAGCGGTGGGTGGGGGGAGGGAAAAAAAAAACGTGGGGCGCACCTGGCACAGCGAACGTGGCCTTTTTGGAATCGGGAGGTGTGATTTCCACGTCCTCAGCCTTACGCTTACCCTTGGCAGTCTCTGAACGGCCAGGCGAGGACACCGGTGTTTGCACTGGCGCACCATCTGACGCAGTGGCGGCCGCGGAAACGAGGGAGAAAGAAGGCATCAGGGTGGGGCCTGCGTTCGATGATGAAGAAGACGCGATCGGGGCTGGCGAGGGTCTGGCGCTGGCTTTGAGGGAGCTCCTCAGGGGCTTCTTGTCGCGCACGCGAGGGGCATCTTGCTGCATCCGGACGGCTTTACCGAATATAGATAACCTAGGAACGTGGTCGTGGTCGTATAAGTTAGAGGCAACCGGGTCGTGAACGTCGAGTGGGCCAGGAGGAGCGGAAGAAGAGGTAGAAATTGAGTCTGAGGATGAAGAAGAGGGAGCTGAAGAAGTAAGTAGGCTGAGAGATTTCGAGTGGCCTCTAATCGGCTCTTTGCAGGTCCACGAGGCGGACGTCGTGGGAACAGGCACATCCCCCTTAGTTCCCGCGGTATCCTCGGCCAACTCAGTTCCGTCACTCTTGTTCGCTCTTGTTGTCTTGAAAATATGCTGCACCTTTGGAAGACTTCGATATGGCCGCAATGTCTTGCCAAATGTCAAGTGGCCTCGCGTCTCCTCCGCGTTGTTCTTTACGCCCAAGCTCCGGGCCCGTGGCGGGTACGTTGCTGTCTGCGCCCGGGAATGCAGAGCCGGATGGTCCAGCGGTGGCAACGGGGGCGGAGCACTGGGCACGTGGTGGACGTGCGGACTTGCGTGCCCGAGCGTGGGAGGTGAGTCGAACCCCGTCGTGACGTGCTTGTAGCTGTCGGAGCGGCGCGCAGCAGCAGCCGTTGCTGTGGGCATGCGCCGGCTCGACGAGGAGTGCGGGCTGAGGCGCGGTGTGTTTTCTTTGTTATCGTGCGGCGAGGAGTGTGTGCTGGTGGCATTGGATGACGGACGGGATGAGCGCCGCGAGTTGGCTCGCTGTGCGCGCCACGCGGACGGCGAGGGCAAGACTTGCACGCCAAATTCGTTCAGCGAGGGCGGCGGGGCATGTCGCCGGCCGAACGTTGTCCAGTTTCCGAGGCGCCCGATGAAACCCCGTCCACTTCCACTTCCCGAGGAGCTGCTCGAGTGGCTTGCTTTTGGCGAGTCGTCGCCCTTTGCGGGGGGATCTGACGGTGCACTCGGCTGAGCCGTTTCCAAAACTGGGGTCGGAGCTTTGCTCGAGCTTGTTAACCCACGGCGGACGGGCGGTGGGAGACCGTGCCGGATCCTCGTCGTCGGTTCCGCGGCAAATTCGTCCGGTAAAAGATCAAGGTCTGCATATATCTTTCGTGCTACGGGTGCGGGTTCTTGTATTGGCGGCTCATAGAGAGCTTGAACTTTGTCTGCTCCTTCAAAGTCGGCAGGTGCCGTCATCTTTGCCGTTGGTGGAGGGAGGCCTAATTGGGCGGAATGGCGGGAGTTCTGGCTCGCCGCGCGCGTCCACAAGCGAGACAAGATGGAGGGCATGACCCCTTTGCCAATGGCCAAAGATGCACTAAGGTGGTACGCCGATTAGATCCTCCGCGTGAATGTCGATCCGGAGTGGAACGTACCTTGTGTGTGATCTCCACAAGCGATTTTACCTACCCCGCCAATACTCCAAAGTACAACGGCACACGGCGGGGTTGACTGGGGACCTCCAGGGGCCTCTAGATGGCCTGTGACGCTAACGGAGCCCGTCCGCCCTTCACTTTTTGACCGTCCGCTACGAGACAGAAACTGGCCTCTTTGGAACTGTCGGAAAGCTGCGGCCCGCTCTCCTGTGATACGTGCTTGTCGGTCTGGGCCACGCAGTTTCCCAGGCGAGGCGTTTGAGAAGCAACTGTTGTTAACACCCTCGACACCTCGAAGGACTATCTTTTCCACTAGATTCCTAAGCTTGCTATGCCGTGTGCAGGAATTTTCTTTCCCACCTTCCCGCGCAAATGGTTCATATACTTACTGTACTGTACTGTATGGCGCGTGTGTCAAGAGCTGACAGACACTGACGTGCTCACTCGATCCGTTGGTCATTACGTGTATGTTCATTTCTCACAGGCGCTCAATATGAGAACCGTCTCTTCTCTGTGTCCGCCCTGGCCTGGATCTAGAATTCTGTAAGTGCATTGATTGTCATTTAACCAGTGCGTGACATGAACTGCTGTTGCGTTTCATTTTACCTTCGGCCTTCCTGCTCCTCCATTATGACAACCGGAGGTTCAGAACGAAATTGTGCTCGGAGGATGCATACTACAGTACCATTCTGACTAAATGTGAATTGATGACATGAGGCAGGCCTTCGCTTGGCAATGCCCACCGTACACTAGCCCTTTCTTTCTCAAGTTACTCACCATTCATGTGGGCTTTCCCTTATTTGTCTCAACTAGTGTCAAAGACGAATCTAGAGATGGGTCCTTGCTTGACCATCATTCTGCATGATCCTGACCAATTTTGTGTTATTTGTGTCACATCCGAGAACATGCCTCTCCAGATTTGGATACACCCCGTGCTCGCGTGCAGGCTGTAGCACGGCTGTTTTTTTTTTCTCTCTCTTTTGTTGCTATTATAGTGCAGTGCCGTCGTCTTTGCCCCGCATTGCGGCCGTCGGCTGTTCCAATTATATCGCCCATTGGTACGTCATGTTCATTCAATCTCCGTTTGATTCATGGGGCACCACGTGAATATTGCCAAGTTGCGAGCTCCTCGCTCGTCGGAGGCATATTTTTAGAGTGGAGAAAGCTTGGTATGTCTACACATACCAGTCGACGAGCTTCATCTTACATGCGTTAGGTCAGAGTTTGTGTTTGTGGTTCCAGTTTTCCAAGGTGGTAGGTGTGATGTGACATGATGTGACTATGTGACGTAACGACAGTAACGCAATGTGATGAATGGCAGTTGCGGCCAGGGCAACTTTGGACAGCGTGCAACGACAACGACGAAGCTTTTGATCAACTCCCAACGTAACCTGTATCCCACCATGGACAAACTTGAAGCATTCGGGAATACGATTTCAAACTTGACTTTATATGACATCAAGTCGATGTACAATCAGGTTTGTCTCACCTTCTCCGATTGCGCGCCCCGTGTTCGGGGCTGGCCGTGATGTTATTCATGTGTACCTGTGACTGTCATGTAGGCAAAGAACGTCGTCTTTAATGTAAGCGAAATGGAGGCCAAGGTACGGGAGGCGACGAATGAGGACCCTTGGTGCGCCGCAATTCACCTCGCGAATCCGTGCTAAGAAAGCTAACCCGCTCGGTGGTATTCAAGGGGCGCAAGTTCGACATTAATGCAAGAAATCGCTCAAGGGTGTGTATACTTCTGTGTTTGTGTCTTTAGACGGTAGCGTTGACCTGATATAAAACCAACATAGGACCTTCAACTTGTGCGCCTTATATAGAAGCTTTTATGCGACAACAGAGGCTTACGCAACTTTATTTGCCATCTAGCCAGCAGTTCAACGAGATTATGCCTTGCATCTATTCTCAATTTATGGAAAAGGAGGCTCGTCAGTGGCGACAGATCTACAAGGCATGCCATGACTTGCGCAGCCGGTTAAATCGCTCATCACGGTACCCCATTATAGTCATTGCAACTGTTGGAGTATTTGGTGAAACATGGATCTGAGCGAGTTGTTGACGATGCTCGCTCCCATGTTTCCACTCTCAAAATGCTTCGGAGCTTCCACTATATCGATGAAAAGGGGAAAGACCAGGGTATCAATGGTAACGTCTCCTCATGTCCTTTACTCAAAGTATATATTGAGCACCTATATTTAATTATAGTGCGGACTCGCGCAAAGGAGCTCGTGGAAATTCTCGCGGATGTCGACAAAATCCGTCAAGAACGTAAAAGAGCCAAGGCAAACCGCAGCAAATACGTCGGCACCGGCAACGACGGGTTCTCCTTTGGCGGAGGCGGACGTTACGGAGGGTTTGGAAATGATTCCTACGGAGGTGGTTATGATGGAAACAACGCGAGCGGTTATGATCGAGGTGGGTTGATACATCTTCATGAGATTATCGCTCATGGGCCAAATTATAGAGTACTCGGCCGGCGGGAGCAGCAGTGGGTTCCGAGATTCTACCCCGAGGAAGGCCGATTTTGAGGAGTACGATGCTGGCGAATATGAGACGTCAACTCGTCGGACAGCTCCCTCCAGCGCGACGAGCTCGGCAGTGCAATCTGCATCGACTCGTTCATCTACAGCACAGTCCAAAGCTGCAGGGAAAGCACCAGAACCTCCGTCCGCACCAGTCCTGAACTTACTCGATTTTGATGACAATGAGTCTGGACCAGCAACGGGAGGAGGCGCAACCACGTCAACCACCGCGGCGACGAACAAGGCGCTTCCTGCGCTCGGGCCTCTGGTAACGAACGATAATGGTGCGCATTAGTTTTTGGTTATTGATGTTAATGTGCCGACGTATGCGTGACAGCTGGCGGCGCCGAGGATGACTTTGCCGATTTCCAGGCCGCGCCGTCTTCGCCACCTGCCACAATCGCCTCACCGTCCTCGGCTGCAGCCCCAATTGCTGGTGCTGTCAAGCCGAACCTCATGGATCTCCTCGCGTCCACTGCTTCTGCCCCATCCTCCGTCACGTCCAAACCCGCGCAGCCAACGCAGCCCCAATCTTTTGGCGTGTTCAACACTTTGCTCGCGCCTTCCTCGCCGCAAGTGCGCCCCAACTCAACCCCTGCAACAACACTTGCGTACACAGCGGCGCCCGTTATGAGTCCTACCTCTCCGCGGTCGGCACCAAAACCGCCCGTGAGCGCCGGGGCTATTACTTCTTTGGGTGCGGCGTCAACTACAAAGTCCGGTGGCGGCGGCTTTGATGACCTGTGGTCGATGTCACTTGGTTCGTCCGCGGCCGGCAAGTCAAATGGCCCAGCTGGTGGTAAGAGCATCCGGGATCTGGAGAAGGAGAAGGCCCAGGCTGGGATTTGGGGCGCACAAAGTCAGACGCGACCTTCCACAGGCGGATTCGGGTCATTTGCGAAGCCCGCGGCTGCAAACAACGGGGGGGGCGACGCATCCGCCGGGGCAGATGACCTACTTCTGTGAGCCACGTGGGGTTATAGTGGCCTATAGTATTGACTGTTTGATTGGGAACGTAGACCTTTTGGCTTTTCTTTGTACATAGCTAGGCCGTATACATGATAGCAGTCGTATGGCACGTCTCATGTCCAGTAAGCACAGCGCTGTGGTATTGTCTTCATTCCTACTTTAACACCGGCAATCACTGCGATGGAAGGCTATCGTGATGTTCTGTATTGTATGACTTGCGTCTCTTCTAGAAACTCGCTTCTGTGCTTCTTCAATGGCTCTGTTTTTTAGTACGTCTAGTCCTCGCTAGGTGAGGTGCATAACGTACAGTAGGGTAAATGGGGCGATACCCATGCTCAATTAGACTCTTTCCACCCCCGTCCGATGCCCACCCTGTCCCGGCCTTGACAAGCGCCACCATGACGGCTTTTAAATAGTACAAGATAAAAACGTGTTGGGAATTATACAGTAGCTGGACCCATTTCCCTCTCCCAGGTCTTCGGACACATTCCTGGTACTACAGTATATTAGGTCAGGCGCAAAAGGCTAATAAAGCTAAAAGGAAAGGCAAAAACAACGCCTAGTGCGCATGTTGCTATTACCAGTACTGCCACGTCTCGTCCTCCCCTCCAGAATGTTTCCCGCCCTCGCCATCACAGCGCTGTCCGTTACGCTCTTGGCCCTTCCACAGCAGGCAGATGCACTCTGGCCTCAACCCCGCCATCTCCAAACCGGGCCGCCGGACTCCGCGCTCCGCCTCGCCCCCGCCGACTCCTTTGAGATCTCGGTCGGGCTGTCCAACGCGCCTGCAGACCTCCTCGCAGCCGCGCGGCGCACACATACCCAGCTTTTTAGTGACAAGCTCGGTCGGCTCGTGGTCGGCCGCGGCACGGGTGACCTCGATGCCGTCGCGCACGCCCACACACTCTCCCGCCTTGTGTTGCAACTTGACTCGGCACCAGATTACTTATATCAGTCGAGGTCGGACGCGGCGGTGCGGCCCATTGCGGTCGAGGCGAGGATGCCGCTTGGGCAGCGCGACGAGGCATATAGTCTTAGTGTACCCGCGGACGGCAGCCAGGCGGTGCTCAGGGCTAACTCGACGCTCGGCTTATTCAGGGGACTCAATACGTTCAGCCAGATGTGGTTCACCGCTAATGAGACGGTGTACACACTCGGTGTGCCTGTGGAGATCCAGGATTCGCCGGCTTATGTGCGTGCTGTCGCCGTGACTCTGATGTGATTGTTCATGCTGACTTTGGAGAGGATTCAGCCGTATCGCGGGTTTATGCTGGACACAGCACGGAATTTGTGCGTGATACTTTTTTCTTTCTTCCGCCTTTTTTTTTTTCTCATTATGCGCAGCTTCCCAATACCTGACATTGAACGCACCCTTGACGCCATGTCCTGGGTCCACGTGAGTTTACTATTCTCGGAAATGTCAGAGTGAAGCGCGTTTGAGCTTGACACCCGGGTCGACGCAGATCAACACCTTCCATTGGCATGTTGTCGACAGCCAGAGCTTCCCGCTCGTCTTGTCCGGATTCGCCGACATCGCCGAAAAAGCGGCATACAGTCCCCACGCGGTCTACACGCAAGAGGACGTCGCACACATCGTGTCTTACGCCGGTGCAGTGCGTCACGTCACCTCTTCGTTCTTACTGTCCCCGGAGAGCTCATTTCTCTACGGATCCCCTCATCAGCGTGGAATTGACATTCTCGTAGTACGTGGACCTCCAGATGAATGCAGGGGGGGGAAGGCATGGACTAATATCCCTGGTCCCCTATAGGAAATAGACACTCCCGGGCACACCTCGGCTATTTCCAAGGCGCACCCGGAGCACATCGCGTGCGCAGAGGCGACGCCCTGGGCAAAGTACGCCAACGAGCCACCGGCCGGCCAGTTGCGCCTCGCCTCACCCGCGACGATCAACTTTACGACCTCCCTCCTGAGTGCCACAGCGAAGCTCTTCCCCTCCATGCTTTTTAGCACAGGTGGCGATGAGATCAACACGCTGTGTTACCAAAACGACGTGCAGACGCAGCACGATCTCGGTGGGCGGACGCTCAACGAGGCTCTCGACGCGTTTACACAGGCGACGCATGGCGCGCTCAAAGCTCTCGGCAAGACGCCGGTCGTATGGGAGGGTATGTGACCTCACATTGTTTATTCTTCCATGAATTAGGACTCTAAGGTCTTTTTTTTCTGCACAGAGATGGTGCTCAACTATAATCTGACACTCTCAAATGACACTATCGCTCTGTACGTCTCGACATCAATATGTTATAGTGTCTCCGCAAACATCTCTGTTTAATTGCTAGGGTGTGGATTTCCTCTGCTGACGCAGTTGGCGTCGCTGCGAAGGGATTCCGGTTTATCCACGCGGCATCCAACTCATTCTACTTGGCGCGTTTCAAAGCTACTCTGAACCCTTGTGGATCTTAAACAGCTCACTTTGCATACCACAGGACTGTGGCGCTGGCGGGTGGGTCGGCAATTTCCCCACAGGCAACAGCTGGTGTAATCCCTTCAAGACATGGCAGAACGTGCGTGCTCTTCTCCTATAAAGCGTCTACGCGTATATCCCGACATACCGCCTCTCCCTTGCTCCCTTGCCTCACCACACCAGGCATACACATTCGATCCACTGGCGAATCTAACGGCTGCGCAAGCACCGCTCGTACTCGGCGGACAACATCTCCTCTGGACAGAACAGTCAGGCCCGCAGAACCTCGATCCTATCACGTGGCCGCGCGCCGCGGCGTCCGCAGAAGTGTTTTGGACGGGTCCAGGTGGCAACGTCAGCACCGCGCTGCCACGACTGCACGAGCTCGCTTATCGGTTCAGGCACCGCGGCGTACGCGCCATCCAGCTACAGCCTGAGTGGTGCGCGTTGCGTCCATTCGCATGCGATTTAACAGCGTGATTGGACGATGGCCCTGGGCGCGAGGATGGCATCTGAGTTGGTAGGGATGTGGCATAACGCGTCGAAGTATATGATGCACAGACAATAAAGCGATAGTGTAAGAGCACGAGCTACGGTTTGGTACCATACAATCAATACAGGACAGAGTAGTGAACTTTGTGGACTAAACCCAGTGTGACTGGTGACTAGGAAATCCAGTAGAATGTCTTGGTGAAAATTGAGCACGAGATAGAAAGAGCAACAAAAGTATGCTGGCTATCTCCTACATGTGAGTAAGAAAGGGCAATTCTATTACTGCGTACTACGTGACCCGGAATGGCGTCTTTTTCTCGTTTTGGATCCGCATGTGGATATTTGAGTAGCAGCCGCGCGGCCACAGCCTTCCGGCGGTGTCTTATGTTCCTCGTCGTGCATATCCATATCCGCACTGTGAT
>QFEA01000500.1:0-37236 GCA_003315975.1 Lactifluus echinatus | reverse complement strand
CTTGCCTATTTTCCGGTGGTCGCGCTTGGCTGCCTCGGCTAAGAACGTCTTGTAGTCGGTCATTTGTTTCTTGTCAGGAAAGGAAATGCCGTAGACACGTTGCAGTGAGTCGTTCTTCGAGTCACCGAGAAAATAAGATGCAGAATTCTGACACGAAGATCCGAACTTGTGCGCCAAAACATAAGATTTCACGATCACTGACCTTCGTGATCATGAACGACTTGATCTTTCCGGTGTGGGGTATGTGGGGTCCAACGCACAAGTCGACCATTGGACCGCAACGATATACAGTAGTAGATGTGCCATTGGGAACTTTGGTCTCAATAAGATACTTCTTGTACTTATTATACTATAAGTGGATATCATCATAGGTATCTCACGAGTTAGAGTGCGGTGTTCTGTGGCTCACGTGAAACATCTCAAGTAACTTCTCTTTTGAAACGACGAGACGCTCGAACTTCTGCCGATCTTTAATGGCACTTTCAGCTATCTTCTCAAGTGAGGGATAATCCGCGTGTGTAACCACTCTGCAAATGATTGTACATAAGAATCGAACGGATCCAACAAGTAGGCAAAATTACCTGTCTTCGATGGCCATCTCATAGAAAAAACCATCATCCGTCGGCGGTCCAAGACATAAGTGGCATCCATAGTGTCTTTCGGTAGCCTCGCCGAGTACGTGTGCGGAGGAGTGCCAGAACACCTTTTTTCCTGAGATATATAACAATGGGGAAAGCGAGCAAAGGAGATAACGCGGTGACGTACCTTCTGGATTCTCAAAATCAAGCAACTCTAGCTTGACAGACTTCTCGAGCGGCCGCTCAAGATCCCACAACTCACCGTCCACCTATATGACGTTTTATGCTTAGACCCGCTAAACCGAGGACGTGGAGTCAAGCACCTTGGCGATGACAAGCCTTTCGGAAAGGCTCTTGGACACCTCTTTTGCAACATCCATCGGACTAGTCTCCCAGCTCGTGCCTTTACGCTGGGCGCCATCGCGCAAAGTAATAATGATTTCGTGCCGCGGTTGAGCTGCGACCCTATAAGTGTTGTTTTCGTAGGAGACTGGAGGTACAAACCTTGCACAAAGGCGTCATATTCAGCCTTCAAGTACTCAAAGATCTTGACGCGATGGTCAAAGAAATCGGGTGGTGGTTGGAGCTGATGGGAGGCACAGTGAGTCCACGGATCAGGTGATGACATTAGTTCCAACGGACTTCCAAAGGATACCGAGTCGCAAGCACTGCCTTGGGTTTCTTCTCTTTCTGTGGTTTAGACACATTGCCTGTGACGGCATTGGCATGCGGGCTCACAAGAGCTGGAATCTGGATGGGGTCAGAGGATGCGACAGGATGTGCCATGGAAGTGAAGTGAGAGTGGGAGAACCGGCGTGGAAGGCGTTGCTGCCACCGAACCAGACTGAGGCTGATGCGCATTTATTCGACTCTCGACTCGCTGAACTTGACTCGACTCGTGTTTCGGTCATATCCGAACCCGAACACCGAACACAACAGAACGACAATCTAATCTAATCTAATCTAATCTAATCAAGGCCATCCACACGCCACACCTTGATCCCCCCTCCATGATCCCCGCTGATAATCCCGCACCGAAAAGGCGAATCAATGCAGGCCAATGCAGTTATTGTATCTTGATGCGGTCGGAGCAGGTACTGTTGGCTGTTACTTAGGAGCATCATTCGTTGCGGGGGACGGTTCTGCTGGCTGCTGGCTTGCGCAGAGTGCATCCACGTCTCCATGTAGCTCGTGGTGGAACCATTAGAGGATGCAGTAGAACTACTCGCATGCCATCAGATTAATCGATGTACACTGAATGAGGTAAGTACCTGTAACTTGGCTTCTCACTCTCCAACTCCACTCCGCTAAGAACGGTAGTTCGCTCTACTTTGCCAAGATCCCAAAGCGTAAGCTTGCGGTCTTCAGACCCACTCACCATGAATCCTCGGCCGCCTGTCGAAATCCCATCAGAGTTCAAAGAAGATCCAGCAGACCGATGAATGGCCGAATGACCCCCGAACTCGTGTCCCACGACAAGAGCACGAATGTCTGACGAAGGCCCATTGGGTATTGATTCTCGCATAGGCAGTTCTGCAGAGAGGCGACGGGTCCCCGGAAGACCAACACCATGTTGTCTCGTACGGACAAGTGTAGCAATGGCTGAGGCGGCACTTGGCTCTGTCATAGCGCCGGATTGGGATTGGGGTTCGTCCAGATCGACAGAGGCCTTCGAAATAATCCTCGTACCATAAGTCTCAACTAGTTTCGTTGTTTCGATGTCCCAGACCTCCAGGAGGGTGGAAGGGGCACTATGGGAAAGGGATCGTGCTGTCTCCACAGCCACCATGATCCACCGCCCTCTGCCACGGCTAGGATGAATGGCACAGTGGTAGATACGAGAAGACCCACTCGTGGCAGCAGAGGCGGTTTTCCAGCTCTTTATCATCAGACCAAATCGTATATCCCACAAAGTGAGGACACCAGTAGCCGTCCCGGTAACTACCCAGGCATGCCTTCTATCCAAGCACATAGTAATGATGGGTCCACTGTGACTCGGGTGTTCCATAGTCAGCAGGACCCGCATAGTGCGCAAATCTAGAAGGCAAATCGTCGAGTGGGTGGTTGCGTAAACAAGATTAGATGCCGATTCTGTAATAGGTAAATTCAGTGGGCTGCAAGAGGCAGGGTTACATGCGCACCTGAATCGTAATGAGTCATGCAAGTGATGTATTCCCCAGGCCGAGACGTTCGATGCTCGCGGACCGTATGAATTTTGGGGTACCGGGGGAGGGTGCCACTCTGGTTAACGTGCACACGAACTACGTGAAGACTTCCATCATCGGCGGCGCTAGCAAAACAGTGTACACCTTCTAGCATACAAATAGCTTTGACCTTCCCATGGTGCTGTACATAGGAAAATCTTGGCTTGCTTGTAACGTTGCGTTCCAATCGTGCAGTATCCCAAACTTTCACAGTCTTGTCGTCCGAGGAGGAAACAAAAAACACATGATCAGGTGACACAGCGAAGGCGGTAACGGCATCGGTGTGAGAGCTCAACTGCGCTATAAGTGTCGCTTCAGGCCGCCGAGCGGTACCATCTCGAGGGGTAAAGCTTTGTCGAACAGTATTACGCCGCCGCACGGGGCCTTCATGGACTCGAGGCCCGAAGTCATGCTGATATTCTCTGTTGCTGTCTAGATATAGGTGTTCCAGAAGGTTGTTGATACCAGCTTCGTGGCCATCTGAACCGTTACTCAGTCTTTATTGTATAGAGCGGAGGCAAACAATGTGCTGACCGTAGGTAGATATCGGCGCCAACGATGAAGGCCGGCGCAAATGTTGCCCTGAAACAGTTGCAGTGACAGAAACCGGTGAAGTTCTTCCGGAATGCCCAGGAGATCCTTCAGGCCGTATTTTTGATGTAGCTTCCAAATGACCGGTTGCATTAGCTTTCGATGACCCGATAGCGGGAGCGGCTTTCTGGCCATCACCACTTCCGACATGGAAGCGAGGCATGGCGCGGTTCAACGGCGGGTTGTAGCCAGATAGCACGGAATCGGTAGGGCTTCCAGGTCTGTCAAATACCTCTGGCAAATCATTGAAGGTGGAGCCTGCAGGGTGTGAGAGATTAGGGCCTGATATTGAGGACGGGCGGTGCGGGATGGCGGAGGGAAGAGAAACGCCCGAGCCGTTAATTACGGTTAGCCTCCGGCGCAGGTCTTCAAACAATGCACCGCTATACGCATGGTCGATACTTGAAGGTCGTGATAGACGAGAGGTGTCAGTACGGGGAGATCGAGGATTGTCGAAGGTGGAATGGCGAGAAGTCGGAGGCAGGCGTAGTATGCGCGAAGTCAGGTCAGTTGCACGTGTTCTTAGGAATACAGTTTGCGGGACGACTTTCAACTTTTGTAGCTCGACATGGGATGTTGTCTTCAGAATTTCGGATTCTTCGTCATCCCTTTGGCGCAAAGCATAACTACGAAATATATTGGGCAATTTACGAGGCAACGCGAGGCACGAACAGACCTCGAGACAGCATTGGCGAGCTTGAGTATGTAATCGCGCATAGAAATAAGTTTCGCCTCTTCTGTCGATGTCATGCCAAGTTGTCGTAACTTAGCGAGTTGGCCTTCGTCCCTAGATGGTGATTTAAAACCTATCATCTGTAAAGCCATGTCGCACTTACTCATCAGTCTGGATACGGGGAGTTGTTGCTTTCCTAACTGTGGCAACGCTGTCTTGCGGTGATTCAAGCTTTTGCGATTTTTTATAGCCCCTCCAAAAATGCGTTTTGTCTGCTTTCATTGCCCACTGCAACGCAGCGTCAAAAACTTGTCGTTCCAACTGGGTATTATTTCAGCACATGTTATACACGAGAACGAAACTACAGACGGGCGGTTTCAACACGGTTAGCAGGCTGAATTCGTTAACGTCGCGCACATCAGATCGAAGGAAGTGTCTCAGTGAAGGGTAGAGAATTCCCCAGACATCGCTCGATGGAAGGTGCTTTGCCGCGGAAGCAATAAAGGCCGTCGCACCTAGACAAGCCAGCGTCAAACCCTTTCTGGGGTAACTGGTGAAAATTACCTTGTCTTATCCAAATGTTTGGGTGGTAGAGAAATCCCAAATTTGCACTCATGAGCTCCCAGATACGCATCTTTTGGAAAAGCCCCAATTCGCACAGGCTGGTCAGAGCAGCTAAGACGCGGGCGACCACACACTCTTCGACGTCTGAGACCAGGCTCAGCCGTTATTTCGAAGGTAGAAAAGGAAAAAAAAAAAAGGGACGATGCCAACCTGACAATGCTTGGATCATCAATGGTAATATATATTCTTCCAGACTCTTCCCACCCACGCATGCAGCTACATCGACTATAGCGTCGAAGAAAGCATAGCGGATAAGCCAGTCCCGGTCGTTCAAGTATGTGATCATGTGACTGAGGAGGATATCGTTAGTACGCTGGCGGCCCAGGAATATACACATAGAGGAGACATCGTGAAGAACTGCGCGCTTCACAACACTGGAGGGGTCAACGAGGAGGGTTATTAGATGTTCTTGAATCGCGTTCTGCAAGTCTTGTAGAGCTGCATCATATGACACCTAAGCACGTGAAGCGTGAGACCTATCGACCATGAGTGGCTGACGATAATTACACCTTACTTCAAATCTCGGATCATACTCGACAGCGTCTGCAGCAACCTTGAATGTACCATGGGCTTTGAGTGCCTGACCCATCTCCAAATATCGTACTGCTACATCCGCAAGAGGGACGATGCACTGCGCATATAAGGAACGCACAGATACTTCAGGATCATGGACCAGCGGTTGGATGTTGGGAATAATATATTCCGGGAAAATCGACGCATTGGCGGGCGTTATGACATTCACCAGAGAAAGCTTTAGAATTTTTAGTTTTTGGCCACAAATCTTGCGAGAAAGTACTAACCACTTGCAAGAGCGTCCTGAGGGCAGCAACGCGAACTGCCGCGGCATCATCACGTATGAGGTCGACTATATATGGTACTAGTCGGTCGAGCTTCGCCTCATCCGTAAGATGCACAGACAGGGCAAGGAATACATCAAAGGCCCGTAACTTGCTGGATGGTTGAGAACAATTCCGGACATTGGCGCAGACAAGAGCGAGTATGATAAGTGCAGGTCCATCTGTGTACAGACTATTAGACTCTAACCACGCAAAGTGTTTTGAAAACCTACCTTCTGCTGCTCCGTGGGGGCTCGACTTCTTCGTACTCAAGAGCCTTGAGTCCCTGTTTGGTATGCATAATTCGACAGGGAGAACGTCCTAAAATACGTCCAACTCTCCATATGGTGCCCAATCATCTCTGAAAGACTGACCTGAAATGGCTTTCCAGTGGTTTCCGCAGGCACATAGTCGACTCGAACACCCGTTATTGTATCTTCGTGGGTATCTTCGACAAGGTATGGCTCTATGCTTTCATAGTCAGCCCATATTTTCTCGATTTTGTGATCCGCATCTCTCGGAATCGCAGCTTCAGGTACCTTCGCATCCACCGAGAACAAGGGCGTGACTGAACCACCTTTAACTGTGGGAGTGGCAGCCGAGGCAAGCGAAACTGTTGACGTCAAGACCTCTGATGGGGCACCCATGGTGGGCGTGGAGGTATTAGGGGTTGCCGTGGGTAATTCATTGATGGACGAGACATAGCCGTGCAAGAAGGAGTAGAAAACCTCCGGGAAGACGACACCACGGACATTGTGTAATACTGTATCAAATGTGGGGCGTGCTGCAGGGTCAAGAATAATCATATCTTTGATGAGATTCTGGATAACGCGTGCGAGTCAGACTGTGAGTAGCTCCACCTTCCTGTGCAGGACTCACGCAGATGCCAACATCCTCGATTGGAGAAAGGAGGCCGTCAACGTTCAATTCTCCTTCACGATATTTGAAGAGTTGACTGAGCGTGAATAAAGGCGCACCCTCTCTGAAAAGCTCTGCAATTACGCATCCGGCACTGAAAACATCCATGGCTTCCGTTACCCGAGGGTCCTTATTCTCCCGATCGGTATTTCCCGGTATTGTCGCCCCATCTGGGCGGGCACCCGACGCGTAAAAACGCTCTGGGGCAATGTAGCACGAACGCCGACCGGAAGTGTCAAAATAAAATGCAAAGTCGGATGGGTCATCCAGCGGGAGGTAGGTCGGCTTGTGCGACGCGAAATCGGTAAGGTAGACCCAATTCCAAGATGTAACCAGTATATTCTGCGACTTAACATCACCATGGGCAATCTTGTGAGCGCGAGCATCCCGCAGGGCATTGAGCAATTGAAAAGCTATCCATTTCTTCTCGATGGGGCTCAGAAAAGGACGCGTACTGTGGGACAGAAGTCGACATCAATAAAGACATGGAGTTCGACAGAACAAATGACCTTATACGATCATAAAGGTTACTTGCAACCCATTGGCGAATAAGATAACCGGCTTTTTCGGAATCTATAAACGTCTGGTAGCTGTAGACATTAGGGATGTCAAGTAGAGCTTCTCGCTCCACTAACCGGGCCGTTAACGGACACTGGCGCAAAAAGATCTATGTCACCCACCTTTCAGCCTCCTTTGATACTTCCGTAAACTGGTTCCTAGGTCAGGTTTGATGTAGATTTTCACGACCACAAGACCATTTCGATGTCGGCAGCGAACAGCTTTCAAAAAGCGTGACGACCCAAGACTTACCAACATCATGAAGTAGGACTCGTTGCGAAAGAACGAAGCACATACCTCTCTCCATAAACAAATTCAGGGCCGAGCTCACTGATGAATGAGTCTAGTGTGGCAGCGGTTCGTGTAAGTGTGTAACCAGACTGAGTGTTACCCATGACATGAAGTAAGTCGGAGAAGGCTGAGGTAGGTATCTGTGTCACAGACAGCAGCCACTACATTCCCTTTCTCGGCCACTTAGCTCTACTAGCCCTACTAATCTCAAGCTACGCTCTTCACAATTCATCGCCGTCATCCTCGTCCTCGTCGCCCCTAAATTCATCACCAGACCACTGTCCAAATGCATCGCCCTCACTTTCGTAATCGCTACTCTCGTCTTCATCCTCGGATGCGAACAGGCGCCTGCCTGGGCTGCAAACTCGGCCAAACAACCGCATAGGTGGTCGAGCGAGAGATCCGTCCTCCTCCTCACCACTAAACCGTAGGGTATTCAAAACGAGAAAATGTTTCTTTTTGTGGAAACTTACGACTGGACGTCGTACCCACTTTTGTCGTCCCTACCAAAGTTGTAGTGTAAGAACCACCAGTCACATAGGCAGTTTGGCACACCTACTCTCCGCTATCACTCATTACTTGCCGTCGAACCCTCATAGTCGAGCGTCGCTGCACATTCCGAGATTCATCGATGTTGTGGACATCATTTACCATTTCATCTTCATCACTGTCTTCACCACGGGATCCTTCATCGCCCCTGACTCGCCTTGTGGTCACGGCCGTCACTTCGAAGACGGAATTGTTGTCATCGGACGGGATGTCCACGACTTCAGACGTTTCACCTTCAGAATCTTCGCCGTCATCTATAAAGCTGGCTTCATACGAGTCGTTGTCTGACCCGTCTGCGCTGACACTGCGTGGCCTGCCCATAATTTGTTCCATTACAGGCAAAACATTCCACAACCCGTGGAGCTCTTCGCCCGACACCTCGCTATCAGATGCATCAACACCGTGGGCATCGTAATAACGACCGCACTGTGAACATGATCCACCCCAGATTTCGTGCATGCAATCAAGACATCGATATACCTGGTCCTCGGCGTCATACATTCCGAGGGCATCAAGCGAACCTTCTAGGGGAGGCAGCACTGGGCGGGATGGCAAGGGAGGGAAAATAGTGGCCCAGGGATCGTGGGATTCGACTTCTGAGCTGGCCAACTCTGTATACGTGGCCATGTTTGAGTTTAAATTTGTTGATAGTGGCAAGTCTCCTATAAGCCTACTCTTGACGAAAGTAGCGACCATGTCCTTGACATTCCATGCTTCCATGGGACGCTCACGCACTACGGTGCGACATTGAGGACAAGTCTTCTTGCGGGAGACACGTCCACCATCGGGTTCATCTGGCCGTTGATTGATGGTGAACCAATTGACGAGGCAGCTGAAGCACGAAACATGACCGCATGGCGAGAGCGCAAAAGGTTTGTGAAGTAGGTCAAGACAGATCTGGCACATAAGTGAAGATAGAAGGGAAGCAAGCAGTGCTTTATGGTCGCGGAGAGACTAAATAATTTTTGTATACCATTAGAAACAAACATAGACAACAGACGAACCTTGTTCTCGTCTTGTATATCTGGCAGTACAAGTTCCTGTGGAAGCGAAGCAAGAGGGGGCTGTTGATTACCACTGTTGAAAGATGATAACGATCCGACCGGCTTTGAAAGGAAATCGAGAGCAGAGGTCGACTCGAACAGAAGGTCGGACTGAGGAATGATAGAAGACGGACAGTTCTCAGTTGAGCCGGACGCCGACGTGTCAGGGGCAATGGATGAAAATCGTTCGTTTCGAGCAAGTCCTGATGAGTCGCGAGTCATGGGTCGTTTCTTCTTCTTTCTCCTCCTCCTCTTCTCTCTGTTCGAATGGACTTGTCTAGTCACAGTAAGGTCCGTCTTGGATCTCTTGGCTTGTGGCGAACACTCATCATGAGGGGCAAGACGCTTCCCAGAAGACTTAGGGAAAGGAAATGTGAGGCTACTTGCCAGCGAGATGGATTCCATGTTCGAAAGAGGTTAAGATAGAATGCAGTGCAGGAACTTGTGGGTCCTCGCAGCTCGCAGCCTTTCGAACCAAGCCCTCGGGATCACGTGAACTGGAAAGACGACTGCATACAGTACCTGGAGGCTTACAAACTTACAGACCGACTGGCTGGAGTGTCGACTTGAACGGTGGCTCACTCAGCGTTTGGGCGACCTTTCACGGCGGGCAGGAGCAGATCAATTAATGTCCTATATATTGACCCAATCTTATATGCTGCATTGTTTTAAATAAGAGCACTTGCGTAATTATAAATTGAATGGCAACTCCATGGCAACTCCGAAGAAAACTGATTATCTCGTAAAATATTCAAAATAAGCCACGTGCCTGGAAAAAACAATTAGCCGAGTTTTCTGATATAATGTGTATATAACTTTAAATTATCTGGGTATTTTTATTTAAAATATTGCGATAATTGGATCTCTTGCTCGTCGTGTTTACATAATCATGATATAGTTCCGACTCGGTTCGGCACTGCACCCACTTCAACTTCTCATTGACAGGTCCTAGCCCGGTCATATATTCTACGATCAGGACTTGGCATGCCATTCCCCTTTCCTGCCCATACTGACGGCAGACCTTCTTTTTACCGCCCGTGGGTGGCCTGCCTCACCCACGACACTCTGCACCGTCTCTCAGCGGCTGATGCCACTGCAGCAAACGCGCATGCCTCGTCACAGTTCGATACGACTCTCCCCACCATTTCATCCTCTCGATCTCACTTGTGTTTCGACGTTGCCTCTGTTGCTCTTGAGGAGTTACGCCATTTATCAGTTCTCTTCTTCCGCTTTGGTCGCTCAGGGATCGCTAGTATCTCTAATTACCGAGCATTCTGGCTTATCTCATATTTCATCTTGAATCTTGTGCTCACCCTATATAACAAGCTACTTCTAGTCTCATTTCCCTATCCCTATACTTTGACTGCTACCCATGCTCTCTTCGGCGTTCTCGGCGGCACTCTTCTTCGGCTACGAGCCGTCTATCAACCGAAGTCTCTTTGGGGATCAGATTACGTCTTACTAGTCGCATTTAGTTTTCTGTACTCGATCAACATCGCTATTAGCAACGCTTCTTTGGATCTCGTCACTGTGCCAGTAAGTCCACTTCCACCCTCGGATATAATATCGGTTAACATTGCACAAGTTCCATCAGATTGTCCGTGCCGCAACACCATTCTTTACCACCATACTCTCATGGCACTTCTTCAACGCCCGTTTCAACCGGTATCAAATTTCTTCGATTGCACTTGTTATCTTTGGCGTCGGTCTATCCACATACGGTGATTACTACTTTACGACCTGGGGTTTCACCCTCACACTTGTCGGCACCGTACTAGCTGCTCTCAAGACAATGGCTACGCATGAAATTCAGACTGGAGCACCTGCGGTCCTGCCTGTTGAGGCGTTTCCAAAGCCGGAACGCATTCGTATGCGATTCGGACCTATCACTATGTCTCTGGCCCTCCTGCCCCGACTTCGCCATCATCGCCTCCAGCTGCATCCCCTTGATCTTCTCACACGTCTTTCTCGGCTTGCATTTGCACAATGCATCGTCTACGCTTACTTCGTTGGGGAAATAGGTCTTGTACTTCGACCGTCCTTGCATTCTCACACACTACGGAAGATCTTACTCGTTTTTGGAAATGGCGTCATTGCCTGTGCGCTGAATATTGTCAGTTTTGAGGCTAATCGACGATCAGGCGCCCTCAGCATGGGCGTTGCAGGTTATTCTTCGCTATCAGTCTTTGTTACGCTTTCGTACTGAACTGCACGTCTGTTAGCGAATGTCAAGCAAGTTCTGATCATTCTCTGTTCCGTTTGGTACTTCCATCTACGTCTCGCCCCCGTGAATGCGCTTGGTATTGCACTCACACTCCTTGGCGGTGGGTGGTATACCGTCATTGAATACAACACGAAGTATGGCTACGGTCGAAGCTGAATTTCAGGCACCGTGCATCATCTCTTTATCCATTATCACCGGTATCAGTCACGAATGAGCGGTGTCTGACATGCTGGTACTCTTACTTCATCTTATCTGTCCTCAGCTTAGCTTTAGCTCGCCTTAGCTCGTATTCACCCCATCGCTTTGTCATCATTACATAAGAAGACACATGATTTTATCAACGCTCTTAAACCCGCAGAGAATGACTAAATCCACTTCAACCTTCAACAACGCCTTACCAAAATTGATGCAACGTACGCATGCTACTGCTATCCCGACATCCCAGTTTTCTTCATTTCAGCGATCAACTCAAGCGACCCGCATGTTGGCTTTGTCAACTTCAAAGGTTGCTTTCACCTGAAGTACAATATGTAAGTAGTTATAAGAGGATCAGCAACCACTTACATTCAAGTAAAACTGGTCATCCTCGATGACTCTCAGGCCGGTCAAGGCAAGTGCCTTGCATACCTCTAGGCATGCTTGGTGCGCCTCTGGAGTAGCTGCTGCAGAGGTAAATGCAAGAGTATGATTCCCACCATTTGGCTCTGTTGGGATGGCTGTCAAGTAACTCATATACTCAATTTTGGAACATGGGAAAATGAGGAATTCATACAGAAGCCGGGATGGATGGATGGCAACGCTTCGGGCCCGGGGAACTTGGTATCAGAAGAGAAATGCATGATTGAAAGTGAGCCATACCGTATGTTACATTGCCCTAAAGCGAGAAGACTTAGCTAGAGAAAGAAATGATTCCGATGGGAATCTTACGAAGTCAGTTGATGCGCTGCTGATACCCCATTCGTGGTCAACAGGCCCACTCTTAGCTCTAAAAATACGTGCGAAACTCTCGGCTTCCATGTGTGGACATCGTGTGGGTAACAGTTTTTGGAGGATAACAAGGAATGCGTCCAACCTAGTGCCTTATTTTGTCTCAAGTCATGCACCGGGGTTTCCATCCCCGATATCGCAATGTTACAACCCGTGGCCAATGCAGAGGCCCTGATAAACATCATCAAGACTCAGAATGGAATAGCCTTGCACAAGCCTTACTGGAAACATGCACGAACGCGAGGATCCAGCTCTTTAACTTCTGCGACAGTCGGCGCTCGAACGTACCAGCTGTCACTTCGTCAACAGAGTCCGCTGGTGACAACGGCAAGGCTCACAGCATTTTCGCATTATCTGGAATGACTAAAATCAAGGCAGCGCTGATGTGTGCGCGTGAAAAAAAAGAAAGCGACGGAAAATGCTCACCGTTCGCAGCCCAATCTTTGCCTTCAAAAATACCATGAATGCGATGAGAAGGCTTTACCTGTTGTCTAAGTAAAGCCACATTCGTGTATGCAGCAACAGCTGCGTCCAGCGCATTCTGCCCTTGCCATGGAGAGAGGGCGGCATGTGCCCTGCGACACTGAGACGGAATATACTACGGAGAACAGCATGGTTTCACGCACGTATGACCACGATATTCCACAGAGAGCCGTTGCAAAGCGAGCGAGCTACTGAGGCTTGCACCGTGCTCCGGGCCAGGAGCTGGATGACACCTACATAAGGGCCTGTGAGATGGTTACAATGTACGTGGAGGGACTTGCCCTCACATCAAGCAAGCATCCATCTCTCTGTATGCACCTTTTTCGAGAAGTATAACCTTGCCTTGACCGCCTTCCTCGGCTGAATGTATCCTGAATATCACCCCTTGACAGAAGGAAATAATTATACCTGGAGTCCCCAGTAGAATAACTTTTCCAGGTATATTATGTTCAATCAGGGCCGCTTTCATAGCAAGGGCAACGGCGACTCCCGCTATAGCGATGAGATTATGTCCACATGCATGGCCGATGCCAGGGAGAGCATCCATTTCAGAGTTGACCCCGAGTACGCGCCCTCCATTCCCATGGGAGAAGGTTGCAACCCAAGCAGTGTTGAGATGAAAATGCCTTTCCACGTCCCATTCGTGTTTCTCCATGAATGCAGTGAGGACGTCATGAGCGTGCCTTGCGACGTTACCCACGCCATGTGTTAGTTAACAGGCTACTATTTCTCAGACTCGGAGATCAGATATTAAAACGTACGTCTCGTGGAATCGCAGTTCGGGATGTCCTGACGTGGGGATGAATTCGATGAGGTGGCCCTCGTCTCAGTAGCCCACGCCACATACCGTGAATATCCAAGCTCAGAGATCGGAGTTCCTGGTCAAGACTCGAAATTTTTTTCGAAATGGTGTCGTAGATGTCTGGTTTATAGATGTCCAGAGACTGGTCATACTTATCTACATTGCACAAGCGAGAATCTGCTGGCACACCCTGTGCCCACCAAAATTGAGCATATCCTTTAACCCCAGGATTTGCGCTCATGACGGTGACGCTGATATAGCTTCAGTGGTTACTGGAATGATGGTCTTGAATGAGTTCAGAAATACGTAATCTGCAATCAATTGGGTCCGGATATCGGCAGCAGTGTTATCACGACGAATCAATCAGTGACATCTCATCGCATGTCTACAGAAAGGGTTTCCGCATTCATAGACAGACACCTATTCCTTCTGTCTCAAGAACGCGATGCCGAGGCTGAGAGAACGTCCCTTGTTTTCTCAAAATGTGGGCCGAAATTACTGGAGCGGAAAGGGCTAGCTCTAAACGGGTTGGGGATCGCTAGTATAAGTGTCGGCCTCGGGAATAAAACGTGGGTCTACATCGTGGTACCACAGCGCATGGCCCGTATAACCTTCGAGTAGGCTTATCGAACTGGAGCGTCCTGCCGCGTACCATGCGACCACCGTTTTCCCCCCTCATACATTTCGGTGCGAGGTCATCTCAGGTCTACCATACCCTCCCTAACAACGGGGCCCAGGCCGGGAGATCTGGCAGCCATTGAAGAGAATGTTATTCCTTCTGGTAAATCCAAGAAGTCTGTCAAACCGAGTAGCTCCGAGTCGTCAGCACGAAATAAGGCACAATCAGCAGTAGAGGGTGTCATCTACAAGGTAAATTTACGATCTATGTATCTACATATACACTCGACCAAGCTCATCTACTTTAAAGGTTTCGGATTCCCGCATAATCATTGCTGTTGATCCATCACATTCAGATTGCAGCGACTTTGACCTTCCGGAGCGCTGTAAGCTCCTGAAACTGGCCAACAGTATTACATACGATAGGGAAGCCTTCATGTTGCTTGCGCTAAGCGCTAATAAACCTCGCATGCAGAATGGAAAGCGCATTAAAACAGCTAAAGAAGATGATGGTTTCCCCACCCCATTCCGAGGCAGTATGTCTGAGTCTTCTCAACTTTTCAAGAATGTCGTCTCACATACCAATTTGAAGGGCATCCCTAGGGAATCTCGATTAATCGAAGTACTTCTTGGGATGGCCGTGCCCTCACGGCGTACCATGGCGCACGACATTTCGTTTTTTGACGATTCACTTAACGATAGCCAAAAGGCTGCCGTCAGATTTGCCCTTGATTCTGTCGAAGTAGCCTGTATCCACGGCCCTCCCGGTGAAGATATTTCGCACAGCCTGGTGCATGGCCCGTCTTAATACGTTTGCAGGTACAGGGAAAACACACACTCTGATAGAAATTATCCGGCAACTTGTCTCAATCACTCCCATAAATCCCAAGCCACAACGTCTCCTGATCTGCGGCGCATCAAACCTATCTGTTGATAACATTCTGGAACGTCTTCTAGCACTACCTACTCCCTCACATGGCGCAAGGCTTAAAGTTACGCGCATTGGGCATCCTGCGCGTGTTATCGCGCACGAGGGTGCCCTGAATTCTACTTTAGAAGCCCAGGCGGAGCGATCAGATGAAGTCAGATATATTCTTACACTGTTTTCTGAGTACTTCTCATTTCTTTGCAAGGCGGCTTTGGCTAGAGATGTGAAGGCCGACCTAGAGACAACCTTGAGTGTCCTTTCAGGAAAAGGTAAGGGTGGAAAGTCGCCTCGAGGCCCGGACAGAAAAAAGATGTGGGAGGAAGTGCGCGCGTTAAGGAAAGAGTAAGGGCGATACAAGACGCTGGGATTACTTCATACTAAAACAGGTTGTTCACGGGTCAGATACCGTCAGAGAGAAAGCGGAATTGCAAAAGCAGTCTTTCGAGAGTCCCAGGAAAGTGGTCCAACAATTCGTAGGACGACTTCCCTCATTTTTCATGTAGGTTGTCCTATCAACCTGCCATTCTTCAGGAGGCAACCAGCTCCGTTCCCAGAAATTTGATGTAGTCATCATCGACGAAGCAACACAAGCAGTCGAAGCTGTAAGCCATAATTCCACAACGACATAGGACAACCCTCACGTGCCTTGCAGGTTTGCTGGATACCCATACTGAAGGCTGACAAACTCATCCTTGCTGGTGATCCAAAACAGCTCCCTCCCACAATCCTTTCGTCGGCCTCGTTCATGAAGCATCCGCCTCAACGTCAGCATCTCACAGTATTCAAGTCGGATACACACATGGCCTCATCAGGAACAGGAAATTTAGCCCCAGGCCCGGACGAGAGTCTTGACGCCAATAAGATCGGTGATAACGAACTAGAATTGGGAGATATCGACGTTGATAATACGCATGACGCTCGGCAGGCTACATCAAACGTAAATCCAGGCTTGCGCCATCGCAGCCTCACGCCGCCTCGCACGCTGGAGTTGACCATGTTCGAAAGGCTGGAGAAAATGTACGGCCCCGGGATTAAGCGAATGTTGGCGGTTCAATACCGGTATTCCACTCAACCTCGTGTCTGACGGCTCCCCTGATGTCGTTTTATTAGGATGCACGCGAACATCGCCAGGTTCCCCTCCAATGCTATGTACAATTCGAAGCTTATTACACATTCCTCTGTCGCTGCACATCTCCTTTGTCACATACCCAATATCACAAAGATACAGGAAGAAGACGCCCAAGAAATTCTCGGGACTCCTGTAGTTTTTTATGACACTGCAGGTTGCGAGTACTTTGAGAGACTAGGTGATGACGACGACGAAGGCAGCAGATCAAACGAAAATGAGGCGACCATCGTAAAGAATTGGGTGGATACTCTAGTGCGTTACTGCGCTCAACCTGATCTTCTAGAGCCATCACGAAAAAAAAAGGTTACAGCGGGTGTCACACCTTCACAAATTGGAGTAATCACGCCGTGAGAACCTGCCTTACTCTTGTATACAAGGACACCTGGTATTCACAGGTCATCTAGGTATCAGGCCCAAGTCGCATTGTTAACTTCTCTTCTTCGTCCATTGCACGGCTCCGAACTCGAAATAGGTACAGTAGACGGAATGCAGGGACGTGAAAAGGAGGCTATTATTATAAGTCTCGTGAGGAGCAATGATAAGGTACGTAGAGCATGATTTATCCTGGTCTATTCCGACTGTCGATGGTTGCCAGCGTGAGGTGGGATTTCTCAAAGAGGAGCGCAGGCTCAATGGCATGGAACGTCCCCCTGTCGTTGACATTATTGTCTCACGTTTCCCCCTAGTGGCTATGACGCGAGCACGACGACACCTCGTGAGCAAGAATATGCAATTACACTGGCATGCTATTAACTCTTCACCATTCAGTGCATAGTTGGAGACTCTTCCACGGTACAACACGGGAGTAAGTATTTGAGAGACTGGCTGGTTTGGCTAGAAGAAAACGCGGATGTTCGTTATGCAGAGCTAGACTAACGTTCCGATGATACCGAGTAGATAACTGGCGGTACAGTAGGCAGGTAGTAGTAGGTCGTGCACAGCAATTACAATGCTGGTCTTCGAGGGAAGGGAATAGTCACGCTGCGCTATCGTGTTTCATTTTCGTTGGCAGCGCAGATCAGTATTCCTCCATATCCGAAAGAGATGCGTATTCCGAGACCGAGCGTGTGTCCTCATACTCTGCGACAACCTCCCGCATCGCGTACCTCATGATGGGCGTCGCGGGAAGTACTTTTGGCCCAAATATTTCGTCATCCTCCTGTGCGTGAGCGAGGTCTTGCTCAACAAACGTATAGGGCTCGCCGTCCATGCCATCCATCTCAACCGAATCACTTACGATCGCCGTACCACTGCTGGATGCGCCGATGTGGTGGATGCCAATGCTGACACGGCGACTCGTAGGCATGGTTGGCTCGAGTCCCGCTTGGGACATCACTTCTTGCGGTTCGGGGCCCTCTTTCGTGACAGGATCCATCCAACGCAAATCAAGGATGCGGCCGCGGACCATGCCGTCAACAGCTCGCACACCGAACTCCCGGCAAAGCATAAAATATGACAAGGAACGTACACCGGGCTGTGTGAGGCGACTCATCACCCGCAGCAGTTGCAATGCCGTGAAGTCAGAAACGTAGCCCGGTTCTGACGCAGGCGAGTGGGCGTGGGGACTACGGGCTGAGCCAGTGAGGGACGGATAAATAGGAAAGCCTGCTCCAGATCGTGTAGGCGAAACAGGATTTACTCCTGATTGGTGCATCCCGGCAGTGGCGCTGCTACGGCGACTGCGCGGCTTGTGTTCGGCGGTTTGGGGATTCTGTGCAGTATGAATGATGTGCAGATTGAGAAGGGCGTGTGCTTGTATGAAGTGGGAGCTTTGGTGTACTATTGGGCACATTGCTTGGTTAGCGCCTGAGCGACACACGGCCTCTGTCACTTACTTTCCAAGCGCCCGTTAGAGTTGACTGGCACGGCAAAATCGATGAGCAAGACGCAATCCACGAAGCACGATGTCTCCTACCATAATCGGTGACGTAATCTTGTATGTGCACAAGTCGGCCGCCAAATGCTTCGTAGAGTCTTTCAAACTCAAGGCCACTCCTGATTCGTTCGGGTACTCGGGGCAGAATGCGCTCCTCAAAGAAGACCCGCGTTTCTGCCTTCGAACAGTCGCCAATAGTGATGATCTTTGCCGCTCACGTTAGTATCTCTTCTTTGTGTTTCAATGCGGTACGCACCTTGCAGTGTTGCATGACGTTCAATTGTCTTAGCCATGTCTGATAAAAAGGATCACTAGTAGCGTGAATGACATGGCAGAGTTGATCCTGCTTTGTCAACACAAGCATGGAGTCTAGGAGAGCCTTCATTGCTTCTACAGATTGAATAAGACCCGGGCTAGAAGGGTCGGTTACATGGACCAGTGAGATAGAAAGAAATACTTACAGTTTGTGAGCCTCATCTAGAAAAAACACGGGTACTTTCTTGACCGGTTTCGCTGGGGGTTTCTCCTGGGCGCGTAGGGCCTCGGATTGAGTCGATCTGCGTTGGTCGAGACGATCACGCGAAGCTGAACGCAAATTCCACCATTTGAATTGTCGCGGTCGGCTCTGGCTTGGGACGGGAATCGAGTTTGCGCGTAGCTCCAGGCTAGGGGCACATTCTGGACGTTCCTTGGGTACAAACTCCCTGTACTTTAGAAGGGAACTCTAAAAGAACGATCATCAGAAGAATGGCAGAGCAAGGCACCCAGACGGAAGAGGGTTTGACCTGGAAGAGTTCCATGAGTCTTGCGATGTCACTCGTCCGTATTTGACCAGAACCATTTGTATCAGATAACCTGCGTTCGACGTTGAGTCGATCATGCTAAATTGTGGTCAGAACGGCGAAGACAAGTCCAAATGTGTCCTTGTACCTTGAAACTCCACGCATCTCTTTCAAAGTCATCATATCCGTTCAGGTCAGCGATGTAGTTAAAGTATTGTTCCATTTGTTGACTAAGGCTTATGTATAGACTGTCTAAGTCTGCAAAGCCAGCGATTCTGAGATCGAAATGAAGAACATGGTACGTGTCGGATGTAAGCAGCTGTCGCAAGAGAGTAGTCTAAGAGAAATGAGTAAATGATGGGTGGGAGGCTATCTGTAGACGGAATACGACCTTTCCAACGGAGCTGGCACCGACAAGGACGGTGAAACAAGGCTCTTCATCTAAAGCACGCCCGACTGCTTGTAGCTCGGCTTGACGGGGGAAAAAGTTTGGGAGACAGGAAAATGTGTGCGAAGGACGAAGTTGAACTCGGTCCCTGGACTCAGAAAAACCCCGTCTTGCTTCCTCAAGCTGTTGACGAGACTCGGCGAGCGAGCGAAGAGTAGAGGCAGGCTGATAGGTATGGGAAGAGAAAGACATTGTGTTGGCACACATTCAACAGAAGTCGAGTTTACGAAGGGGGCGAGTGAGGTGTGAGCTATGCGATCGAGGCAAGGCTATAGGGCGTGCATACGTTGGCAATTACCAGAAGGATCTCGCGTATGCTAAAGGAGCTTCGCCTCTGGGGAGCACTGGACGCCACGCTGTAACGAGAGGCATTGAACGGTGACAGATGTTGATAGGAGGAACGGGCGGTGCGGGTGTGGAAGCCACGATGGTCTGGGAATGGGACAGCGTTTACGAGGGCTGGCTGTTGTAAATGCGCAAGGCTCATGTACGACGAGTTGGAAACGCGAGGCGTTGTAGAAAGAGCACTGTGTATGCGTATGAAACAGAGACGACACTCGAGAGGAAGAGAGGGACGCGTGCACCGCCGACGACATGTATGCGCGTGTATGCGTGCATGCTGCACGATTGCATTGCGATTGCATACAAAACACGCAACACGGCCATGGCACTGGCACCCGTGCCACGTGCCACGCCCACGCCGATCTGGCGAGGTGAATATCACGTGTCTGATCATAATCAAAGTATTATGTAATCTGGGCCGAACCATGGTGTCAGGCTCGCAGCGCTCGTCTCATCTCTCATCTCATCTCTCTAACTTACATCGTCATGCAGAGAGGTGGCGATCGTGGCAGAGGTCGAGGTGGCCAGGAACGCGGTAGGGGTAACCGTGGTGCGAGTCCCAGCAGAGGTGCTCCTTCAGGCGATACTAGTTACAGAGCTCGTGGTGGCCCTCCCCGCGGTGGCATGGTGTCTGGAGGCGGTCGCGGTCGCGGTGGTGGTTTCGTACCCCGAGAACAAGGCGGGTCTGTGTCCCACCTCGCGTGTTCTTTGTTGTCCCACCCTAACTCATCTCTCGCCAGCATCTTTGCTGAGGGTCAGCCTGCTATCGTCGACTCTCGGCTTGCTAACTCCGCTGAGGACCGGCTTATACTTTCTTTCAAATCCCTCTCTTTACGCCAAGATGCTATGCCCCCTCGTCCTGATTTTGGTACAAAAGGTTGAAATGCTAGACTTTTCCCGGCGTCATTGGGTTTGATGAATTGTTCAGGAAGGTCAATCAAATTGCGCACAAACTTCTTCCCTATCCGCGTCCCTAAAGGCCCTCTCCAAGAATATGACGTTAGCATTTCCCCTCCAGCCGCTTCTAATCGCAGGGTCAAGAGAAGGATATTCCAGCTCGCCGAAAAAACTCAGGACTGGGCCACAAATGGATTGAAAGGCTGTGTTGCCCACGATTTCAGCGCAAAGCTGATCGCAGCCAAGCTCCTGCCTCAACCTCTCACCATCACTGTACCTTACTTTGAGGACGATGAAGAAAGCAATGTTGGACACGGAAAGAAAGAATACATACTAACCATCAAGTATATACAACCCATCGAAACCGATAGCTTGCTACAGTAAGCCTATTCCACCCCCTCATAGCAGCCTACAACTAATAAAATCGCATAGATATCTCGCTGGTCACGCCCAATACCGAAACTACGACATCCTTCCAGTCATTTCCGCGCTAAATCTCGTATTAAGTGTGCATCCAAACCGGACTCAATCAGGCGGCGGTGTCGTCGTTGGTAAGAACCGGTATTTCTTCCCGTCGGCATCGCCACCGTTCCCTCTTGGCGGCGGCATTGAGGCCTGGAGGGGTTTTTATTCTTCAGTCAGACCCTCTTTCAATCAACTCATGGTCAATGTCAACGTGTGCGCAACTGCCTTCTATTCGGAAGGTAATCTTGCTGAAGCGATGATCACATTCGAGCAACTCAGCTTTGGCGCGAGGATGTCCGCGTTTGTACTACGCATTAGGGTCAAAACAGATCATCTTGGCCACCAGAAGACCGTGAAGCGGTTGGCGAAATTCAATGCCAAGCAACATAAATTTGAAGCGCAAGAACTTGGTGGTATGGTCACTGTCGAGGAATACTTCCGACGCAGTAAATTTCCTATATCCTGTCCTGTAACTACCCGCCATCTGACTCATCGACGTCCAGAATATAAAATCAGTTTACGCCATCCAAATCTCCCTCTGGTTGATGTTGGTGGCAACAAGTCTGTCTATCTCCCTCCCGAAGTGTGCACCATCCTTCCTGGACAGCCTTTCCGAGGAAGGCTCTTCGACGAACAGACGGGTGAAATGATCAAGGTGTCTGCTAGACCCCCCAACGTCAACGCCAATGCTATTGCGGTCAGCGGTCTGCGCGAACTTGGGTTCATGCGCGGGCCTAATGTTTCCCCTGTTTTGGACGTCTTCGGGGTTGCTGTTGGCAACGAAATGGCAGTCGTCCCTGCTCGCATCTTGACCCCTCCTCGCATCCGTTATGGGAAAGGCGAACAAAGTGTAGACGATAGAGCAAGCTGGAACTTGAGGAATGTCGTCTTCGCGGAGGGTGCCAAGCTTGGCCCATGGACAGTGCTAGTCATCAAAGATGGCAATCGTTATGAAGAATTTAGCGACGCCCAAGACCCCGAGTTACGCAGCATTATTGATGGCTTTGCCTCGATGTGTAGGACTTGTGGAATCAGCGTTACCCAAACGCCTCCTCTGATTGCCGTAGCTGAGCTCCCGCGAAAAGACCCCCAAGATCCCATTCGCACCCAAGCCATTAATGCTATCCGCGGCGCTCTGATGGCTACAAAGCAGAAGCCTGCTTTTCTGCTCGTAATCCTATCTAGCAGTGATAAACACATTTACTCGGGATTAAAGCACCTATGCGATGTCTACTTGGATGTTCCCAATGTTTGCGTGCAGGCCGGGAAGATCAGGAAAGAACGAGGCCAGTTACAATACTATGCTAACGTTGCACTCAAGGTAAACATGAAACTCGGTGGTGTTAACCACAGCGTGGACGAGACATCTATGAGTAAACTTCGTCAGCCCACTACCATGCTTGTCGGAATGGATGTCACCCACCCAGGGCCGTCGACCGTCAAGGGAACACCGTCCATTGCTGCAGTCGTGGCAAGCTCAGATTCTCGGTTCAGCCAGTATCCGGCTAGTATGCGCATCCAAGAATCGAAAAAGGAGGTTTGTCGACGCGTTTGGTCGTCACAAGGGGCGTGGTTGACCCCTCTCCCCCAGATGATTACAGACTTGAGGGACATGATGGAGGAGCGTCTGCTGGCTTACCGGACCAAGAATAGAGACCTTCCTCATAGAATACTGGTCTATCGCGATGGCGTCTCTGAAGTCTGTCTATGATACTTTATTTCATTCGTCCATCTAATGTTATCTTCTTCAGGGACAATTCTCCATCGTCGTCAATGACGAGATTCCAAAGATTCGGGCATCTTTTAGGAAGTTCGATACCGTCCAAGGCGCTTATCGTCCAAAGCTGACCGTGGTCATATGTGGCAAGAGACACCACACTCGATTTTACCCCACGGAGGCCGCCAACGCAGATCCCAACGGGAATCCAAGGCCAGGCACAATTGTCGACCGCGGTGTCACCGCTATCTACGAGTATGACTTTTTCCTCCAGGCTCACGGAGGACTACAAGGCACTACTCGCCCAACGCACTATTATGTCGTTTGCAATGAGATGGACCTGAATGCTGATGACCTCCAGAGCTTGACAAATACTATTAGCTATACCTTTGCCAGGGCCACTAAGGCTGTTAGCTTGGCGGCTCCTGCGTACTACGCTGATCTCGCCTGCGAACGCGGTCGGTGCTACCTTCATAAACTTCTTATGGGGTTCTCAGAAACCAACACGACGACAACTAGCGGTTCCACGGCTGAGGAGGATGTATTTAAAGAGGCTGAGAAACTTTGGAATGGCGGTGTGAAAGGGAAGCTAAAGGAAAGTATGTTTTACCTATGATTACAGTTGGGGTTTGTTATGTTCATGGAAGTACCATAGAGTCAATAGTTGTATGTAGTGTTGTTTTCTCCGTGTTGTCGTCAATGATACCACTCTGTTATTTGTGTGATAATATTATAGGCCAAGCTTGATGCAATGCCGACTGTACATGTCATGTCTCTGCCCTTCTCGCGTCGTTTAGGACGTACTTCTAGAAGATTCTAGGGTTGGAATAGGAATCCTAGCCCAGCAGGCATGAACAAGGCCTAGATATATCCGGTCGATTATCTCTGAAAGGGATCGAGGGCATAACATGAATCCTAACTTAATAGAATCAACCTGACACACGAATTGAACGATGGTCCAAGTATCAAAAGCGGGAAATACAATCATCACGCCATTCTCAATCCCCACTCCCCGAGCGAGTCAATGTCTAAATGGCCAGTCGAGTAACACCAGAAGTTACCTTGCTGCCATCCACAGCAGTACGCGGTATCATACGTACGCTAGTCAGACCACCTACGCGTACCTGGGAGCGATTAACATCCATGTGGCGTGTATGCGATTGGGATCCCACTCCAAAGTCCCATGCCATGTCTCCTTCAACTCGCTCAGCAGACTGTGGCTTTCCTGACGCATCTGCCCCGGCTATTTGCAAGCCATCGGAGGGCGCATTCTTCTCATCAAGATATGATTTGGATTGTACGAGCCTCCTACGGAGTTGCTTTGGCGTATCGTCTCTCTTTGCATCACCATGTCCTTTCAACGGACGGGCGTGGCGTCCTCGGTCACGCGTCTTGCTTCCAGGGCCTAACCGCTTCATGCGGTTTCGTTTTTGATGCCCTTCTCCATAAGAGACCCGGATAACATCTTTTGATCTGGCGAAATTCGGACCTGTAGCGACCTTATATACGATGAGAGACGGACGAGAAATGAAAGGTGCATTTCGTCCTGGATCTGATGGGAGGGTATTAGATGAGGGACTTGGATCCGGGAGGATGCAAGTGCTTCTCCCTGGCTGTGGGACCTGAGAGTTATCATCTGAAGCGTTGCGATGGTGTGTCCCTCCTTCCGTGACACTACTCGATCCTTCGTTATCATTTAAAGTGAACAAGGCCATAGAAGACGGCGTTCGAGGCCTACGCGGACGTGGAGATGGCGTAGAGAACGGCGCATCGAGAATGGTGGCGTGGATGGGCGTAATGGAATGCCTCACTCGTTCCGGTGCCTTAGGAGCCAGGTGTCAACTTGTATCAGAGAATTCCCGTTCTGTGTTATACACGTACCGATGCCTCACTTGGTTCTAATTCACACTGCGCGGGTGAACCCCTTGAAGATAACACCTCATGAGTGTTACACCCAGTGCCTGGACTTTCCCTTCTCTTTTCTGGTAAGTCCGAACAACCAATCGATTGAAAATGCGACAGTCCTAAATTTAGTCCCACAGCGGGCATCGGTGGACAAACATTGGTTCCGAGTCTATCCGAGCATTCTATTGACAACGGTAGTTTCAAGGCTGTGAGACAAGTCGCGGAAAGAGATCGGCTATCAGGTGAAGGAATATCATCGGGGTTCAAATGACTCGTATCAACGTTTTGCAGCGTTGGCGTATACAACCGATTAGGACGCGGATGATTGCGGGACTTGCCTCCGGCGTGCATCGGATTGCCTTTCGACAAACTCATACCCTTGCGCATTGGGCTAAACGCAAGTGGCGTAAGATTATCCTGGGAGGAAGAATCCCAATTGGGGGTTTGACTGGGTAAAAATAGCGGGAGTTTGGCATCAGGGCTATTGAAAGAAATGGATCGACCAGCAGCAGAGAATGGACTTGGTAGCTGGGCCAGATGGATTGACAAATCTGTGTACTCTTTGTACTGTGTGCCTGTCACGAGATCTACGGCGAAGTCTTCCGCTAAATAAGAATTGGTGCAAGCCAACTCGGGCGTGTCATAACGTCGCGGAGCAACCTCGTAGGATCGATGATCGGGTACAGAGGTCGTCTCGAAGGGAACGTCCTCCTCAGGGACCTCTGATTCCATCATGGGCGACAGCCTACGAGATTGAGGAGGACCAGGGGATACTGACGACCCTAGGCTTGATGGCGGCGATCGTTTCAATTCATCTGGCGGATCTGGCAGGATCCTAGCATGGGAGATGTCGGCAGACGTCCCGATAAGAGAGGAGACGAAAACGTGGACAGCAGGTGTAGAAGCACTATGCTGTGATGCATGACCACGCACGCCATACGTCGTCGAATGGTCCTGTTGTCTGCATGGTTCTGAATCATTTGACTTAGAACCAGAGCGTGGGACTGGTGCGACAGATGTAAGTCCAGAAAGGAGATCTCGGACTGTGCGTCCGGGAGACAGGTTTATACATCGCAATATACTAAAGGCAAACGAGATTCGAGCCGGGTCAGAATCCAAAGACGATTCATAGACCCAACAGGATGATGACAATGAAGAGTTGCTGTCCGAAAAAGAGCACTATGATGAGTGGCAAAGGCGTGAGGAACTCAGATCTTTTGCAAGGCAAGGACAAGGTAATCAATCTTACAACGAAAAAAGGCTCTGCAAAAAGCATTTCAGAAATAGATATCCGTATTCGTTCGACTGACACCGCAAGAATATTCGAGGGATTTGATGATGGGAATAGGCAGAGGAGATGGGAACAAAGTTCGTCATAGGAAATGCCATCAACTGAGGCATGGGCGAGTGGGACGAGCACCACATATCGCAGCCACTGCGAAAAATTAAGGTGAAGATCGGTAAAGAATGCAGGGCAGCCGCCAGGGTATGTGGGATAGGGCATACGTTGGGACATCGCGAATAAGCAACCCTGAGGGCCTGAGGCTGACCAGATCCGAACGCTGAATTTCGGGATGGATTTTAGGAAAGCGTGGTCACCTGACCACCACATATAGGTATTGCAAGCGATTAAGAATCCAAAGCGATAGCGGCTTTCTTCAGCCACTCCCCGTAATATTCGCACCCACTAGGCTCCACTGGACCTCCTTCTTTGCAGAAATCAAATACGGGGCATCTTCCGCACGGGGATTCAGACCACCCAAATGCCACGCGTTCCTGGCGTACAGCCCGATAAACGTACGCGCTTCCAAAGATGTTGTCTTCCAAGGACGCTGCAGGTGAAGGCGAGTGCGTGCGAACTTTTTTCTTGGATTGCGACATTTTAGCAAACTTCCGTGACTTCGGACGCGATCGTGTGGATCTCGACTCCTCCTCCGAGTTGTCCGAAGCTGATGAACCGGTCTCAGATTGTGAGTCTTGCTCCGACACTTGATACCTTCCGACTGGCATTGCCATCGATTTCGAGGCATTCTTCGGGGTGCGCCTCGCCTCATCGTCACTGACATCGTTTACATCTTCCGTTTTCCGCTTCTTTCGCCTTTTGACATCGCTACTCCTGCAGCCTTCTCTATCGCTGGTGTCCGTGTCTCTAGAATCGCGTTTTCTTTTCCTTCGTCTATCACCTGAAGGTCGTATCGTTTTAGGCAGCTTCCTTTGCGGGCGCTCGTCTTCGTCCTCTGAGCTTGGTGTAGTTCCTCCACTCACGGTTTGCCTCTTCCCTAGCTCGTTCCTTCTTTTTCGAGCCCCTCCAGGGGAGGTGGAGGTGGGGGAGTCAGACATGTCATCATTACCATCGTTATCTGCCCATATGGAAGTGCCAAAGGCCGGGAGCTGTGATCACAAGTGATCAATTGCATTCAAGGGCCAATGGTGTAACGAAGGTCGCACCCGCTCAATGTCCCCATCAAGTACTAAAACATTGAGTAACATTTCAACATGTTCCTCAGTAAACTGAGTCTCTGTAATCTTGCTCTTACTAAGAAACGTGAGAACCTCATTGGCATTTGGGTAGGAAATGCCAGCAGAGACTGGGTACAAAGGCTGCGATGAAGATAGAAAGCTTTCGTCATGCCTGAGTTTTGGGAGTGTCTAGATCTCGTCTGGTTAGTTAGATGGAAAATTGAACTAATAGCGACGTACCCGTTCTCTGACATATCGCAGGCAGGCGCTACAGAGCAATTTGATGAACTCAGTGTCCAGTTCATTGTCCGTATACCACGGTCCTCCCGTAAGCTCGACAGACGGCTCAAGATGGGCCATCATATAAATCTTGCGTGTTGGATACTAGGAATAGAGGTAGGAGTTGGTGGTTACCAGGATGCCGACAGACGGATACCTTTACGCCTTTGACGGATTTGATGAGCTGTTTTTGAACCAGAGACTTCAAACAACGATCGATTACTGTTTGGTGGAGCTCGGTTTTTGCTTTTAGATGCTTGGTCCAAATCCCTAGATGATATGAGCTTAGCTGCCCATCGAGGTTAAAATCAAGACTTGTCACCTTGAGTTGCAGCTGACTGAATATGGCCTAAAACCATGGTCTCTTCTCCGCTCAATCCTTTTTTGCTAGGGAAGAAGTCAGCAGTGATACATCTAGTAGGAATCAGCTCTCTTCGCACGCGTCAAGCTCATTCTTTTGGACTGCCCGATATGAAAGACTCCCGCGGGCATCTTTCATCAGCTTGAGGAGGCCCTGCGACAATGCAATTAGCATAAAAACATGCATAGGTATTAAATCCTGGATACAGATGCCAGAAGGAAGTTGATGGCATTCGTACGAGCGTGGGGATCAGGGGCGAGAGCCTCGATTTCATTCTGCGCAAGAGGCTACACACCGACAACATTAAGGCGCTCGATTAACAGAGAGAATGAACACACCCGTCCTGCCTGAAGCGCACTCTGATGAACTCGAGTCTCAAGAGAATTGAGCTTTCTGCTCGACGAGGACGACATGACGGCGAGACCCGTCGCTGTTCGCTTGTCGGTGTCGGTGAGGGTCTCGTTTGGCGAGGCCGGCCCGGTGTTGGCCGAGGCGAGAGGAGGCGGCCGTCGTCGACGACGAGACGAATCTCATCCCCGGTCGCATCGCACGAGGTCCCAAACCCAAAATATGGAAACAAAGAATCCCCAAAATACGCTCACTCCTTACTTTGATAACAGCGTCGCAACTGTGCGACAAACGTTTGCACGGTATGCTCCTCAGTTCTACCCATATGCACTCACCCAACCCCGAGCTCTGTCAAGCTTTGAAGACAGCTACGTTCTCCCTATTTGGGATCTTTTTAGGACATTGTATTCGGCCCATCCCATTCTTTTCGTGAATATCTCGAACTGGTTTATCTCTCATTCCAGGTCTAATCTACTTCAACATAGGTTTTCCTCTCTATTTTTGCCTCTCTCGGCCTCTTTCCTATCCTCGCATTCATGTGTGCACCCCCATTTCTCACGTAGTTCTCGCGCTTTGATTTATGTCTGCTTGTTTATAGCACCGTGTCGGCTGCCACCCTTTCAACTGCTTTGACACTCGCCCTTTGCTTTGCCTTCGCCTTCTCGACTGGTGTCTTCCTCTTCTTGGGTGAGTTGACCTTTCACCTACAGTTCCCATCACATCCTCAATCCTCTATTAGGCGGTATACTCATTGCTATCCTCGGCTTCGCGTTACTTCTCTCTGGCCTCATGACCACATTTGCAATCTTTGCCTACTTCTCGGGGCGTCTCGTCTTCCTTTTGCATCGATCCCGACGTAGTGGTTTCCACGCTTGGTACCAGGAAGTTATGCACATATTCTTTCCTTCATCGCTCCAACCAACACTGGGAGATGACGATGATCCAGACAGCTCGGAGGGTTCAGGAATTTTGGTCAGGCGTGACGAGAAAGACGGTCTCTCATCCAAGGACGAGCCGTTGCCCCGCAAGAATTCTGATAGTGCGTTGAACGGCGCAGGTTAATCCATTCCTAATCAAGAGCGCGTGTCGAATAATGCACGACGAGTTGACTAGTGTCTTGTAACGCATACTCTAAACCCACACCATATTCTTCCCGCTGTACGGTTTACAATCGCTGGCCTGTATTTTTAACCTTGTTTTACGTGACACGCAGGGAAAGACATGGCCGAGAATATATAGTTGTCGTAGTCTCTCCTAGTACGGTGCGTATGTGATGATGACGAACTGATGACGAACCTGTTGTCTCCTTCCTGGGGCGGCAGAACGTTTGTTAGAGCCGCGATCGCACCGAAAGCTAACTCGGATTCGCGTCCGAATTCTAGCTCTAGCTAACTAACCCGCACGCTCAGCGAGCCCTGTAGGTGGCAATGAGTGTCCACACGTTTGTCTCTAAACCAACATAGTCGATAGGCTGGTCTGCCATGCTTCCTTTCATCGCGCACACGGTTCCATGTATGACATCAGCTCCACGGTACACGCCCAGGCCCGAGCACCGAGCAAAGGAAACTCGTTGACAACTGCGTAGTCCCGACCTGGTCGCTTGTGAGATCGCCTCTTTCATCGTCATCAGCCCTGCATCCGTGACGCACTCGCTCAAACGTTAACCACTTCCGGAAACGCTCGGCACTTGCCCCTCAACCTCAAGCGAACCATTCTCCGAAAGAGAGAATCCCGTTATCCAGGCAGCGAATGGGGTATGCGGGGCGTCTGATGAAAACAAATAAGCCCACTCCAAGACCCTCCGAGGACATGTCGTTTAACCTTCCAAACAAGTTTCTCCTGGATCATCAGCGAAAATTCAAAGCTCACCGGTGTCCATCTGTCACCGGTAGGCTTACGTATATTCACTGTTGCCCATACCACGGCGACTATAGTCCAAAGGGCCCATCCCTCGGGGCTCTAAACCAGTCCGGTAGATACCTCCGGCCTGTGAACCGAGGAACATCTCAAAGTACGTACCGATACCGATACGAATGAATGAAATCTCCAATCGGACTAGTCTGCTCCCCTTTGGGTTGTCACGCTGTGCAAGATCGATTGTCTGTCCCGATCCCGCTCTGCAAACTCTGGACTACTACACGCAGCATAATATTTCACCGCGCCACCGAGGTCATTGCTTCTTTTCTGACGAATTTGTAGTTACTGTAATAGAGGTGAAAATTCAAAATCTATCGTAGGTATGGAATAAGCAACTTTAACGTGTACAAGTATGATAACAGTGCACTTGTAATGACAGTGGTTCGTTAAGCTGACGCGCCTCAAATCCGTTTCGTACCGTACCAGCAGTGAAAGCGGTAGTTATCGTGTTGCGCTTACCTGGACAGCTGTCCTTTTGAAGGAGGTACTACCAGAGCGGATAGACCACATGTATGGAATAATGACATGGCTGAAGTGTTTACACATGCGATTGTGGCAGATTACCTTCATTCTTTTAATCAGATGAACTGCCGGGAATACGAGTTGGATTCTGCTCACCATAAAGTGCATATTGATCCGATATGGGATACATCTGTGAGTGGTGGTGTTGCTGTTGCTGGGCCACCTGCTCAATTGGATTTGACAAGGGTGCACCCAACTGGTTCAAGGAGGGGACATCGCTCCAGTATCGTGGGTAACCACGACGACGGACCGACAATTCGTGTTGAGAACTAGCACCAATTTCAGCGGTGGTGCTGATATCGGAATCCTGAACGGTTCCTCTGTCGAAAAATTCTGTGCTGTATTGCTGCGGTAGCACTGACGTTGACAAGCTTGCGGCGAAGCCATTGAGAGAGTCTTCTCCTGGCCACCGATCATAGATTGAGTAGAGGTTCTGGGAACTGCTTAAGGTGGACTCTTGCTGCTGTTGCGATTGGCGATTCGTTACTTCCGAACGTTCCCCTTGAGACGTTGGTTGCAGTTCAACCTGATAGAATGCTGCGTCATCATCGAGGAAATGATCCACCGTTCGCTTCTGCGCCCTGACAACACCTGTCGTCGATATAGAATCGACAGAACTCAGAAGATTCGCCTTTGAGCCTTGCAGAAGCTCCCAAGCCCTTCCGGCACTCGGCCAAACCACTGACATACGCTGAAGTACGTCCATGCACGTCGTGAGTCCCTTACGTGCCTGTGGGTCGCCTGGATACGCATTAACTATGTGAACGTGGGTAAGTATAACTTCAATGCCTGGCTCCAAACGAAACGCACGAGTGGTGACATGCATAATGCTGGCGGAGAAGACGTAGTAACAAAGGAACACAGGCGCCCGTTTCAAACCAAACCGCTCTCTGAAGGTGACCATGATAGACGTGATGCGGTTGGCAGCAAGAACGCAAAGGTCGTAATTCTTCTGTGAAATGGATCGAAGTTCTGGATCACCAGAATCATCCAGTCTTCCGGACGACATTATCAGACGCATGGTTGGGTGGGGAAATGAACTACTTACCCTTGTGTTCGGATCTCATACACGTATTTCATACTATACTGCGTCACTATAATATATGTGTGTGATAGGAAGAACATACTCACAACGGGCGGTGCAATAACAGGACCACACACCAATATTGCATGTGTAACGTGAGAACAAATGGAGACGGTGGGTGCGACTTTTTCCAGCTGCTTGGATCAAATCCCAAGTGCTCAGGTAGATCCAGAAGCCACTTGTCTAATAAAGCCCCGAGGCGGAGCGACTCGGAATGGCGGCCCTGGTTAGGGCGTACAGAGTAGATTGTCTGTACAACTTCGCTGAGAATGTTGGCTAACGGCAGCATGTGAGATCATAAAATTGGGCGACTGAGCACGCAGACGTACAGAGAGCAGCGGAAGCGTTGAAACATGAGAGGGTATGAACGGGAAACGGCTTATAATTCTGCCCTTCCCGATCACGCTTCGCCGGTTTCCACTCTTCCAGCTCCTCAGACTAAGCGGATAATTGGCGACCAATGGATTCCCCAATAGAAAGGTTGACGTACCTCGTCGATACTTGGAAACTCGGTATCAAAGTCCCGTTCATAGATGGATAATGGACGTCCGATATATGACGAGAAGTATTTGTCCATGATTACACATGCATACCAGATCCTACGACGTTCTTGCAATTCGACATGGGTAAACAATGAAGCACCACGGTGCATCCATTGATCCGCAGCCTTGTGAATACCAAGATCCTGGGCCATGCGGATGGCCATGCCAACATAGAGCCATGCTTGTGCCATGGCGCCAATTCCAATTTCGCGATATCCCATAAGGAGCAGCGCCTGGCATGTTGCAGGACGCGAAGAGGAATAGGACGAATCCAGAAGTCGTTTGGCTTCTTCTAAATATGCATCACCTTCGGGCCACATTGCACTTTCTGGTGGTGGCCTGTCACCGTCATGAGCAGATGTATATCTAGCCGCGACAGAGAACATCGCAAGTAGGAGCAATGGTGATATATGCGGCCGGGTCCGACCAAATTGCGTGGGTGAAGGTGCGTCGACATTGGAGCCACGCCTTTGTCTACAATGGGGAAAATGATGAGTGAGATGTCACCTGAACAAAAGGAGATAGTGTGACACACCCGCTCCGTAACTCCTTCAGGAAGTTTTGCTTGTGTATGACGGGCAATGCGGGGTGGACGTACGCAAAGTAGACTTCCAGCAGTTCCTCCTGCGTCGCAGCATCTGGTAAAGCGACAGATTCTTTCCCATTGTGCAGTTGAGAATTATACTCAGGCCCGGGCAGCGGTGGCCAGACGCGGGCCTTCGGGAAACGCCTACGTCAGCGTAGTCAGCGAAAGCCTCACCGATGGGCGCGGGGCCCTGGACGAGAAGGAACTTAACGACTTACCATATCCCCTCTTCATTGCGCCCGTCTACTCGCTCCTTGAGGTCCAGTAGGTGCAGGCCACTAGCTTGGCCATGGAACCGTACCTCTCTTTCCTCGTTTAGGCTAAGTTGACCAACCTCGCTCACAAGTGCATCTTCATGAACGTTGCGATTTTTTTCATGTTCGTCCATAGCGTCGCTTCCCAGGATGGCACTGCTCGTGCCAACACCCGCTGGAGATGAACGTAGGGAGCGGAAGGAATCTGACGGTGAAAGAGAGCTTATGTGTCGTTGTCGTGATCGAGGAGGTTCGCAGCTATCTGGCGATCCTGGGCGTCCTACACTGAGGGACAAGACAGGGCGGCCATTGCTGACAAGGGGTTGTGGGGAGGCACAGCCTGGGGATTGAAGAGCTTGCCTGCGAGACGAGGCAAGAGAAGATAACCGAGCAATGAGACTATCCTGCCATTCAGTCGATGGACTGAAGAAAACAACTTCAGAGGAAATTGATGGAGCGAATCAAACACGTAGACAGACTGTGTCGTGTGGATAGCCGAGTTTGGTGCGTCTGGCTTGGTCTTGACTCCGGCTGGATGCGGCCGTGCTTTCGACGTAGCTGAAGAAGCCTCAGTCGCTCGTGCCCGTCCTTTCACACCGTATGAAGAGTTATCTACGCGTCGAATTATTTCATGCGCCAGAGGGTCCTAAAACAGAAAAATGCGAGATCAGAAACGTACCCGCTACTCGGGAAATCCGTAATAGTGATGACGGGATACAATACCTGGGATAGGTCGTCCAATAAACCTCTCGCACGTGGATCGTTGGCCGCTAGTAGGATGCCGACAAGTGCCTCCGTTTGATGCAAACGTGCTTCTATCGCGTCGATATACCCTTTTGGAGGGCCGCGTTTGCGCGATGGGCCAAGAAACGTACAATCTAGGCAAATTCACAAGAGGTGCAAATCTGTCAGCCCTGAGCATGAAAAACAAGGGCAATTACAAAAGCAAGCCAAAGTTCGATGCGCCAGGCATGGGCGCGACTGAGATGTGCCCCGACAGTCACAGAACATGCACAGACGAGGAGTGAAAAAAATATAGCGACGTAAGACTTACGTGTTCCTATCATGGCGCAGGCTTTGCACTGCTCATTTTCGGACGACCTCTCACATTTGCACTTGGACTTGCGACATTGGTCGCAGGCTACAGCAACATGTCGTATTCGTAGGTCTACCAAAGGGAATAAACGACAATCGCGACGAACCTTTGCTACTTCTCCTGCGGACCGCCTTGTCGAATATTTTAGACGATGAGCCTGATGATTCGAGGAAAGGATCCCCCACTGAGCCAGAACCAGAGGGTAAATCACCAAGCTCTTCGACATCGTCATATTCGTCCGTCAAGGTGAGAACGGTTGGATCATCCATGGAGGACAATGTAAAATGAGACTGTGAGGTGGAGGAGGAGGTTGAATATGGGATCGCAGGAGGGCGAGAGGTCTGTCGTGGCCAAGGCGAGGAAGACGGCTTTGGTTCAGACATAAAGCTGAACTGTGGTAAGGCGTTGTATTCCCCCGCGCCGAAACGAAAGAGGGAGCGAGTATCTGGGCACTGAGCAAGAGATTGGGCAGAGATAGACCGAAGAGGGGGAGACTCTGACTTGACGACAGGATATGGCTGACGCGCATGGTGAGGGGACATCGGTAGAGGGACGAGAAGCAGGAACAGACCACTGACGTGAACGCCTAAATAAAGGAGGGACGAGTTTCGGGATTCGGGACACGGGACACGGGACACGGGAGCAGTACTTAGCGAGCAAGCACAGCACAAGCACACTACACCACACCACACTACACCACACGATCCCAGTAGCAGCAGCGATGAGAGCAAGAATACGATCGATCGGTCAAAGTAAGAAGAAGAGAGTAGCGGCGTATGCAATCTGCTCCTGCCCCGTGAGCGTGAGCAGACCGGTTTCTTCTCAACTCGCCACCATCTTGTCTGTTGTCTGGCTCACGGGTGCTCGGTGGCTCGGTGCTCTCTTCCACCCGACTCCGCAGCATCTCAATTTGCTTCACATCCCACACGTGACCCTGCATCAGAAAACCCTTTCCCCCTTCTGTTCTCTCTCTCATCTCAGCCATCGCCGTCGCCTTGATACCTCATAGATCACCCTTCCTTCGAGTGCTCTCCTCTTCATCTTCACCTTCTGTCTCTGTGTTGGTGATCTCAGATCTCATCTTACCAATCGCACCCGTTTAGCGCCCAATTTCCCCTGAACGTTGACTTGCCCATGTGGCTCGTCCGCTTCCAAAGAAGCTTCGCCCCTTAAACTGAAGTTTCCCGGATCTCGCGTTCCGTAGTGAAACGGCTGGGCGAGATTATCTTCCCTCCCTCATCCCCTTCAGCTCCTTCCGATTATTGGGCCCTGTCAACCACCTAGCAAGCTTAGCACTCTTGGTCATCGAGCCGAGCTTCCTCTTGTGCGTTGCAACGCAAAATCCGGTTAGCCCCTGATTGTTTTGCGCCACGCCGCTAATTTTTTTTTTTTGACTCTGCGGCGAGCGAGCTGTATGCGTTACATATGCACGCAGTGACAGCTGCGATAATTTTCCAAGCGTATGTCGTCAGGTATTTCGAATCCCTTAGCCTCCTACATACGATCAACTCACCACATCATGCCGTCACCGTCTCTTTGCTGCCACGCCACGGCTGATCAGAATCCATTCAACATTCATCATGGGATGTCGTTCTTTTCGTGGTCGTCCCGACCCTGCGCACACCTATTTTCCAAGTTAGAGTTCCGTGCCCGGCGTTACGACGCAACTCGTTGTTCGCTTATATGATCTTCACACCGAAGTATGGCGCTATCATGTGCATGTGGGAATATCGTAACCAAAGGCGTTCTCCTTGTTAAGGCTGTGAAGCACCTCGTATGGCATGCAAGGAATCTTCATATATTCAAGTCGGACATGTTTAATCTATGCGATTATTTCTTCGGATCGGACAGTCATGTCAGCTCTGAAGGGATGCTACTAACTGTCTGTCCACCCATCTTCACGTTTAATCTACACTGCATCAGAATCCATCCACAACCATTGAATATCGGCGCATCAGCGCTGAAGTTGGAAGTTGCACTCTCTGTCTATACTGGGTATTATTGCAGCAGCTCCAAGGTTGAGTCGAGACCTTGCCATGACACCAAATCTTGATCACGCTGTGCCGATCTAGGCTAGGTCACATACTCTGACCGCCCCCCTGCCATGTTATCGTGCATTGGCGGATCCCAGTACTAGCAGCAACACAGACAATTCACTTCACCAGGATGGGGATAAAAGGAGACCAAGCTGTTCTATTCTAAAACGGGCATTCCCTGTGTCAGAATAGATATATCTGCAATCTGCTGTTAGAATAGTTGTTCTATTTATGTGCCTGCATACACACGGCTGTGATTTCATAAGCGCCCCCGATTTTGAGGCCCCACACAGTGGTGAAACCCACTAAAATAGTGTACACTTTTCAACAGGCAACAGGGCTACATGAAACACGACACTCTCTTGTTCGGGCCACGATCTCAAGTTTTGTTCCAGCATAAAGTTATCTTCAACAATTGACGGCCTTCTGAGTCTTGCACTACATGTTGTGGTACATCGATTACAGCTCCTTTTAGTATTCAAGGTCTCACGATGTGATCCCCGTTTCCCGGTCGATTATATAACTAACCATAGAAAGCATGTCACCGAAAAACTGCGGGGTATTACACTATAATACGTTACTGCGAGCTATTTATTGGCGCGTGGACCATGATTGTCACCGCAATTGGTCAGACGCACACGAGAATTCGTTGGTTGGTAGTAAAGGCTATCAGACAATTTACTCCCCCCCAATGGGGTTTAATACTTGTTTAAAATTTTTGTTGGAGAATTGGGGTGCCTCCACGTTCCGTCAGAGATAGCACTTGCACATATGTCAAAGTCAACCAAATGAGTCTTTGGCTTTGCCTCTGTATGCTGCATCTATGTACTTTGTCTATTGTAGGCTGCAGAGCGTACATGTTTGTGTTCTAATTGACAGTCGGATATCTCACTGAAATGAGGGTAATTGATGAATTTGATAGCAGCGCCCCACCTGACGATATAGTAATCATGGGCCCTGCGCCTCATGGCGTGCTTGGTCCCCTGAAGAGCAAAGAGGGACCATAAACTGTCGAGCCAATACATGACAGCAGACGCTCGCCATCCATTACAACTGTAACACGAATTTGTCCGTGGCGCCTATGCCGTAAAGACGAGATGAGTGAGTTAGAAAACAAATACCAGAACATAAAGGTTGGGGATGATTGAACGATGGTCACAGAAGGTTCCGCATACAATTATTCGCTTCCTTAAGAATTTCCAAAGGGAAAATTTTGCAAGTAAAGAGGAGCTGAGCGAACAACGAGCATTGGTACCACACTAATTTTGGATTCACCAGAGCTT
>QFEA01000490.1:0-34091 GCA_003315975.1 Lactifluus echinatus | reverse complement strand
ATCCTCAGAGTCTCGTAGAAGACGCTACTTGTTGATAAGAATAGTCATTCTGATGGACAATCTGATGGACATACGCTAACGTGTGCGTGAACAGACTCATGTCTTCGTACGTCTACAAGAGCTTAGTTCTTATGGTTCCAGTGAGGTCTCTCACGGCTTACAGGCATTCTGTTTAGGCTAGATATTACGCCTTTGATATGTTGATACAGGCTTTCTTGCTCATCCGGATAAAGAGCTAGTAGAGCAAATGTGAAGCACAATGTATGCGCCGTCGTCTGTAATGCAACGTTTTAGGACACACTACGTATAAGAGACGGACCCACCTCATGTCCTGCGAGAAGGAAGATGAACATGTTTCCTAAAACATTAACATTCAATCAGATCTCCTGCAAGGATAAATACAGCATGACGCTAAGCACTTACCAAGGAGCTCTTGGTCAGCTATCATCACACCACCGTCTGATCCTTCCTGTGCTGCATCCAGAAAACCGCCAAATAAATCATAACGCTCTTCTTTGATTTCTGCATTCCTACGTGCATCCACCATCTCCAGCATGTATTGCTGTTCAACGTGTCAGGAATAGAGCATGTGACAGATGCTAAACTGATATGAACCTTCAGCTCTGCAAATGCCAGGTACACCTTCCTTGTGTGTTTTGTGATGCCCGCAGCAAATTCTGGGACAGCTATCTTCAAGATTACATTAGTGGACAAAATGTGAAGGGCATCCTTATAGGTCATCTGGTGACCAGGAGGAACAACTAGGTCGCTCGTCCACGTGACCCGACGCCCAAACCCTACAACCCTTCGAGATGAGAATCCAAAGGTTAGAATGAGATAAACCACACCTGCGACGCCAATAACAAATAGTGCGATCTGTTGAGATTTCGGAGGATAAGTAGACGTAATATACAATCCCCAGAAACATACCGGAAGAGTAATATCGAGACAGTGGTCCATGACAATTTCCGACTTGTCTCCCCATACATTGTCAAACAGGTCCAGCATAATCTTGACAGTCTCATCCCATACTAATTTATTGTTTCTCTGGTAATCGCGTCAGGGATGGCGTTACGGATATAGTGGAACGAATACCTCTGAGAATGCTGGAGCAGCGATTTTTCGATACCTTTTCCATTCTTCTCCTTCTGAAGCCACGATATTTGTTCCAAAAACGTTTAGCGCCTTGTATAATCGCGCTGGTTTGGGAAATCTGGCACGCGAGGTTGTAACCTCCTACAAGCAAGGTGAAGAGCGTCCAAATTGGAGGTAGGTAGGACCTTACTTTAATAGCCTCCGCATCTGCAAGGAATATGACGCATTTCGGCCGGGGGATCGCGGTAATCTACCGATCGGTTTCCTTGAATATACATATTTCCACGGACCATGTACAGTAAGCGACTCACCAGGGAGAAAGCATCCTGTCCCACAGAGCGGAAATCTGCAAAGGAGAGGGCTCGGATAACATCCACCCCCCTGAAAATACGTGCCTACCTTGATATTTCCTCGCTAGCAACCATGGGTTTCCAGAGTTTACGTAAGGGATGATAGGAAGCCTGAGCGCTACTAACCGCCCAATAGCGGTGAAGGGGTTGAAGAGGAGATGAATACCAGGGAGATCGCTGCGAGTGTCATGGTCACTAGCTGATGTGATCAGTCAAAATACGATCGAAGGACCCACCCGAGACTACGAGCAATCCTTCGAAGTTGTAACAGATGTCGTACGAGTATTATCCCTATAAGAGAAAGGACGACAGATAGGTGCATCGCTAGACTCGGAAGAAGGGGAAAAAAGAGAAGCGACGAGGGGTGTTTCGCGTTTCGCGTCTGGTTACAGTATATGTTATACATAACCGCGAAGCAGCCTCGGCGATGGTCGGTGTCGCACTTCAGGGCGCCGGGCACCGCACGCCCAGCAGTTGCTGATCGGAACTGGCTGATGCTATCCGTTGTGGTATCACTGCCATTTTATTAATGGAGTCGGCCAGCAAAGCCCTTGCTCTCTTCGTTGAACAGACCCAAGCCTGTGTTGAACCAAGGCGGCGAGAACCCTCACCTGAGGGCCACAGGTGACGGTAACGAATGACACCTACACCTTTACGTATTGAAGACACTGTTACCATACGGAGATCGCGGCCTTATATAAGTGCAGATGAAAAAATAATTCAATACCGAGTCTCTATATTAACTCTTAACTCTCATCGCGTCCAGACCCTAATCTTCTACGATATATCTTATTAATTACAATACAGTGCATTTAGACAATTTGTGTGGCATAAAAAGGCGATGTTTGTAGGACGTTGCCGTTTTCACTCTCGTTAACCTTCTCTTCATCTTCATCTTCATCGCGATGGTTATGGCATAAAGTGTGAGAAATTCTTCCCATGTCTGGCACTGTCACCGTCACTAAATTTACTGTTGAATGCCCTTTGACGCCTGAGGGTATAAAGCAGAGTCAGTCTCGTGTCGTCGATACTTGACCTTCTATCCTCCTCCCTTGCTTTGGCTCACTGACGAGCACAATGATATTTATGAGAAGCAGCGTGGCCCCCTCTTTTTCTGTCTTCATTCTTGCTGCCCCGTAGGGCGAGTTCTCCACAGATTTTGGTTCGCCGTGATTGAATCTAAGCCATGACTATCATGATAGCTTGAATGTTGATTAACCGACGAAACTTGACAACAATGGAATAGGTGACAGTCTCGCTTCCTCCGGGGGTACTCGTTAGCTCTAGTGTCCCTCTGCCCGTTCCCGGAACGGTACTGTCCTACTACTAGACTCTTGTAAGGTGATCCTTATGACTGCGCTCGGAACGACAGACGGAACGAAAACACCTCGGAGCGCCGGTCACCCAACTCCGACAAGCACTACCTCTTTACTCCACTCATGTCTTAGCTCTCTCTTGGGACAGTTCGGTCACCCACGCCGTCAGCCACCAGACAATTCCCTTATCCCACTGACATCGGTTGTTTCGCGTCCTACATCTTTTGTGATCGATTTTTCATTGCTGACCACTTTTATTCCTTTTCTCTCCATTCCTCGGGTCTAGTCGCTATGCCCGGCCGCCGGCATCTACTGTATATAACTTTAGATACTTTTGCCTGGGTAGGACATGCAATGGGAGGCGATTTAGAAGCAATTCAGAAGGCGAATGAGCCCTAGTTGTTCTCACTAAGATCCGCGTGCGTTTCTTTCCTTTAAACCTCTCTACCATCGTCCTTGCACTCGCAACTTGGGTTATGGCACTCCCATTCATGTCTAATCATCATGACATAAGAGGTTCATTTCCCTTGCCAGTGCGTTACAGAACACCCCTTCTGCTACCAGGATCACTCACTTTAGCCTTGGCCGTCATTAGATCCGTCTAACAGCGATGGCACCCCCTCTCTTCTACGCCTGAGTTATCGCCCTCAAACCAGCTACAAATGCAAGTCCACAGGCTGATTGATCGATGTTTGAAGTCAAGAGAGGTCAGCGAAGGCCTGAATAAGGACAAACCATTTTTTTAATCATGAATTTCTTGTCGCCATCGCCAACTTCGGGCGATTTACCCTCACTAGAGAATCCGTGATCTAGTATATGTGGCGATGCCTATTTGCGGTTCGGTAACTTCAATATTGCACTATTTTCCATGAGGATGTAGGAGGTTTTCAGTTCGCGGCTATTAGAACACCATTGGCATCTTTGGTCTTTTGTCGTGCTTTTATACCAACTTCCGACATTCATAAGTTTTTGTACAATTTACTTTGTCGCGGTTGTGCAACTGGAAACACCCCCCCCCCCCCCAAACAAAAAACAAAACACAAAAGGAACAATTTAAAAAATTGCTAGGTGGCGTATTTCAAAATGTCCGTATCTCGTTGGCGAACCAAAAAGGTAAACAAAAAAAAGCTACGAAAAAGTTAAGAAAGTGAGAATGGGCACCAATAGGCATATGGAGACTGCTAGATCGTTTTTTTTTATTCATAAATACAAAAACAATGCAGAAATTAAAGAGAAAACCCGTACTTTATACTGTATATTGATTCTCAGACTCCTAATATGGTGATCGGAGATCTCAGATTAGACCCCGATCGCACAACCGAAAACTGATTGGCCCGGCGAGGGTAAGGCAGTCGAGATATGCTCGGCGAAATCTGGTGACCGAGGTGACCGAGTAACCGCGGTCAACGGTCGCAGAAAGTAAAGCAGCCTATAACTTTATTGCGTGCAGTGCGTCATTGAAGCGGTGAAACATGAGGCATGAGGACCCATGAGGCACGACGTTATCAGGATTAGCATAATTTCGCTGACATATAGCAATCTCGTTCCCTTTTCCGATGTAGAGAAAACGTTCCTGAACTAGTGTTGAAGGTACTGATTGTTCAGTATATGTCTGCAAATCTGGCGAGGGTAAGGCAGAATGGCAGGTATTATACGTTCAATTGTACATGTCCTCTACGGGTCGACTCGGAACAAATCAAATCATGTACTTTACTATGGCGTACACCATTGCAAGTACATAAACGTAGGAGCACGGAAAGGGGGAAAAGCCATGGCATTATCTCCTCTTGAACACCACCGGCACACGAAGCGGACTGAAAGAGAATCCATGAGTCGGTTAACTATAGTGTGGACATCACTTACGTAGCAGTCAACCCTTGATCGAAGGCCGTCACACGAGCATAGCGCTCTTCGAATGTCTCGCCCGCAAACTCGGGTTCCTCTTTCAGTTCGATTTTATATCTCGACACAAGCATAGCCATGATGGCTATGCCTTCAGTCTCGAAAAATCTGAGAGCAGCATGTCAATACACTGTTATCAGTCCCAGCACGACAACTCCTACCGTCTCCCCAGACAAGCGCGTGCACCTACACAGGCATCTTGAGAAAATATGATGTTACAAAGATGATGTGGTACATACCAAGACTGAACGGAGCGAAGGCGTCTCTCGGCCAGTCCCCTAGGAACCTCTCTGGCTTGAAAACATTGGGGTCCTTCCAATACCGCGCTGCAGGACTTTATTAAGAATTGGTCCATAGGACATAAAGGCCCCCAACGTACGATTGTAGTGTAGGCCAGGTACATGCAAAGAGATTTCGGTCCCTGCTGGGACAGGAAACGTAGTCCTCGTACCATCGGCATTACTGACCGTCAAGACGGTATCCTCGGCAGCTTCTTTGGGGATGCCGGGCACCTTGGATTGATAGGACATGACTGATTCTAACCCAACACACGTGTATAAGTTTGAACCTACCGGGGGGCTATGCATACGTATGTTAGTTCCGTGACGGAAGAATCCGTTCAATGAGCACTTACAACATCCTCAGTGTCTCGTAGAAGACGCTACTTGTTGATAAGAATGGTCATTCTGATGGACAATCTGATGGACATACGCTAACGTGTGCGTGAACAGACTCATGTCTTCGTACGTCTACAAGAGCTTAGTTCTTATGGTCCCAGTGAGGTCTCTCACGGCTTACAGGCATTCTGTTTAGGCTAGATATTACGCCTTTGATATGTTGATACAGGCTTTCTTGCTCATCCGGATAAAGAGCTAGTAGAGCAAATGTGAAGCACAATGTATGCGCCGTCGTCTGTAATGCAACGTTTTAGGACACACTACGTATAAGAGACGGACCCACCTCATGTCCTGCGAGAAGGAAGATGAACATGTTTCCTAAAACATTAACATTCAATCAGATCTCCTGCAAAGATAAATACAGCATGACGCTAAGCACTTACCAAGGAGCTCTTGGTCAGTTATCATCACACCACCGTCTGATCCTTCCTGTGCTGCATCCAGAAAACCGCCAAATAAATCATAACGCTCTTCTTTGATTTCTGCATTCCTACGTGCATCCACCATCTCCAGCATGTACTGCTGTTCAACGTGTCAGGAATAGAGCATGTGACAGATGCTAAACTGATATGAACCTTCAGCTCTGCAAATGCCAGGTACACCTTCCTTGTGTGTTTTGTGATGCCCGCAGCAAATTCTGGGACAGCTATCGTCAAGATTATATTAGTGGAAAAAATGTGAAGGGCATCCTTGTAGGTCATCTGGTGACCAGGAGGAACAACTAGGTCGCTCGTCCATGTGACCCGACGCCCAAACCCTACAACCCTTCGAGATGAGAATCCAAAGGTTAGAATGAGATAAACCACACCTGCGACGCCAATAACAAAGAGTGCGATCTGTTGAGATTTCGGAGGATAAGTAGACGTAATATACAATCCCCAGCATCATACCGGAAGAGTAATATCGAGACAGTGATCCATGACAATTTCCGACTTGTCCCCCCATACATTGTCAAACAGGTCCAACATAATCTTGACAGTCTCATCCCAAACTAATTTATTGTTTCTCTGGTAATCGCGTCAGGGATGGCGCTACAGATAAAGTGGAACGAATACCTCTGAGAATGCTGGGGCAGCGATTTTTCGATACCTTTTCCATTCTTCTCCTTCTGAAGCCACGATATTTGTTCCAAAAATGGCTAGCGCCTTGTATAATTGCATTTGTTTGGGAAACCTGGCACGCGAGGTTGTAACCTCCTACGAGCGAGGTGAGGAACATCAAATTTTGAGGTAGGTAGACCTTACCTTAATAGCCTCCGCATCTGCGATGAATATGACGCAATTCGGCCGCGGGAACGCGGTAATCTACCGGTCCGTTGCCTTGGATATCCATCTCCCCACGAACCGTGTGCAGTGACTCACTAGAGAAAAAGCATCCTGTCCCACAGAGAGAAAATCTGCAAGGGAGAGAAGCTCGGAAAATGTTCGCGCCTCTGAACATACGTACTTACCTTGATATTTCCTCCTCAGCAACCATGGGGTTGCGACATTCAAGTAAGGGATGTTAGGAAGCGTGATCGCTACAAAACTCCCAATAGCGGTGGCGGGGTTGAAGAAGAAACGTGGACCTGGGAGATTGCTGCAAGCGTCATGGTCTCTACCGGATTTCCTCAGCAGTTCAAACACAACGGAAGAACCCACCCAACCCCGCGGGCAATCCTTCGGAGTTGTAACAGTTGTTGTATGAGTATTATCCCTAGGAAAGAAAGGACGACAGATAGAAATGGGTGCATTGCCAGACGTAAGAGTAGGTGGGAGAAGAAGGGTGTGAAAGATAAGTAAAGGCGGTGTGGCCAGTTTCTACTGGCCAGTAAGTTACAACCTCGGCTGCTGAGCTACTACTCACGTGTGTAGTTCGAGTGCCTTATTAACTCAAGCTACACAGAAAAGCCCGAGCGGCCCATTGGTGTGTGTGTGCAAAGGCCGGAACTTGATCATCTGAGTAACAAATGGGCGCACAACATTAAAGCTAACGTGCGAAAGGGACACCTAGCGCCTGCGAAGATGCGCTGTCACGTGGCGCCGCCGCCTTGGTTATGTTAGATAGTAGATACAATCGCGTGTCATACACTAGAAGATAGCATCTCTGAAGATTTCCACCACTCATCACAGGGTATTTTAGATGGATGAACAAAAGCATGGATGCAACCAAGCTCATCGAATCAGAGTCAGACATGAATGGTGTACATGTGTACATGCATATGCATAATAAAAATGTGATTTTATTTTTTTGCAAATTGCCCATCGAATTGACACGCGAGTGGGGTGATAAGTAATAGTATACGAGATCCTAGAGCTATACGGCAGACAATACTTAGCAGACAGCATGAAAAACAAGAGGGGAGAAAGGGAGGAAAGAGAATCAGAAACAATGGGAAAGCCCACATCGCTAGCAGGCAAGCCATCGTCGTCGTCTATCACCCATGCTGGTACTGTACAGTAGCGACCCGTTAAGATAGCGCAGCGATGTTCCCTCCGCCAAGAGGACCTCCCTCGCCTTCAACGGCCGCCCCACCTTGTACCTCTGTCGCGCGTAAGCCCTGGCTAGTTGTTCCGAGCCCGCTCTGCCCGACGGCCGCTGCCACGGCGCTCACGCTGCCTGTGCCATTGGAGTGTCGAGCGAGCTCGGCGCGCACACCTTCGAGGGTGCGCTTGAGGCCAATCCGCTCGTTCACCAGTGCCACCCTCGCAGTCTCGAGCGCCCGCCGTTCCTCCTCCAGTATGTCCTCCAGCTCCTCAAACTGTGACATCTTCAGCTCGAGCTTCGTCAGCGTCAGCTTGATCACGGCCGCCAGCGTCGAACGGATCTGTGTTTCCTCCACGTCAGCGAGTGCTGAAGCCGCCTTGGCCGACGAGCTGAGCGCCAGCTTTGCGGCTCGCACCACCTTCGAGTGGGGGACACCGGGAGTCGGCTTAGCGGTCGGTCCATCGACAGACATGTCATCAGACGCGGGGGCAGCGGCGCTGGCGGAAGCATCGACAGGTCCGGATGACTTCTCGTTAGTGTCCTGTTCCATGCTATCTTTTTGGGCGTCGTCCTTCTTCTCCGGTTCTGCGTGTCCTTTGCCTTCTGATGAAGGCTGAGTCGCTTCTCCATCTGCTGTGAGGTCGTGTAATGCTGTTTTTGCGGCCTCTGCGGCAACTCCAGGGCCAACGACTCCGGCGAGGAATGCGACAACACTCATCACAGGATTGTCTGCTTGTTCGAATGGCACCCGTGCATACCGTAAAGCGCCCATTTCGCCCTCGCTCGTAAGATATGAATCCTCGATTGGTAGCTCAAGGAACTTGCGTATGCATTGTTGCGCGGAACGAGTGCCGACATGGGCCTCGATAGCAAACCAGTCATCATCATACATTTCCACCGCTTCGAGCAGGAGTAGGACTTCCTGATCCGTCCATGCATCCCCATTGCCTGAGCCATGCGCATTCCCACCGCTACTAACGCTTGTGAGTCTGACAAAGTCTCCGCTAAACATGGTCGATGGGAAACGACCATCCAAATAGCAAGATTGGCAGAGCTCAAAGTCTTTCACCTTGAGTGAGTGATACCGTACAGCTGTGCAGTCGGAGCCGCAGGTGTCGCATTTATAGGTTACAGTGGCGATACTCCGGCCTGCGGAGCCATTTACAGCGCCAGAGCTTGCACCGTTTGCTAACGTGCTGGCCTCTGACTCCGTGATGGGGCGCGAGGCTTTTGACGTAGTCTGATAGATGTTGGAGCGAAGCTCTAGGGATGCAGGGGTGGCAGACGGTTGGGGTTTGACGCCATTGACAGCAGCATTTGGGTGTTGGGATGGACGGGTTCCCGGATGAAGTGATTGAAGACCACGGGGGGTGTCGAGAATGACCCGGAAGTGGCCGGTAAATGGAGGAGCAAGGGCGGCAGGACGCGCTTCTGGGTCGATCTGAGCAAGGCCACATCAAAACAGACACTTGGGACTTTGCAAAAGTCTATACGCACCTGGTAGTTGATCAGACCCCACTGTTCCAGAAAAGCGTGCACACGCATAATAGCGCATACGTCGCCTGCGAGATTCCGTCGACACGCTGTGACGGTAAGGTATTCAGTAGGTCGGAGACGATAGGTGTTGACCATAAAGTCGCGATAGTCTTTGTAGATCGACGGCGTTTTTGATCTGTTTCGCGAGTTGAAGAACTCGGGGAGGGCACGTCGCTCGACTGGATGGATCTTGGACATGTCGAACCAGGCGGAGTATGAAGGTATGATAACCTCGTGGGTCTGCGCGGCGAGGTACTTGCGAGCCTGATCTTCGACGCGCTGCCTGTTGGCTTCGAGTTGTGCAGGGTCTTCATCGTCGTTCTCCTCGCCAGACTCTGCCTCCTCTTCGCCTCCCTCTGCCATCTCCACATCTGCAGTTTCCTCCTCGCCCTCGCCTTCGCCCTTTATGACTTTGACTTTTCCGCCTGTTTCAGGACCGGATGCTGGTGGCGGGTCATTTGGAAGGTTGCCGAGCTCGCCTCCTTGGATGGGATCCAGTTCGGCACGTTTTCCGGGGGCATTCTCTGGGTCTACGGGAGTGGCGCCTTGTGTTTGTGGGGGGACATTTAGTTTGATGCGTTTTGTATCGGACGAAGAGGGCGAGGGAGACGCGATGCGCTTTGGCGAGTCCATGAGCAGACGTGACCAGTCGACCTTTGGTAGTTTTCGGGCGACGGCTCAACAGGTCTCATAACATTCCCACGCCTACCACGTGCCGATGCCGACCACTTCTTCGCTATCGACTGTCGCTGATGACCCCGGCCATCCTCGCCTTGCCAAACGGTCTCTTTCGTCTTCATAGCCATGTTAAGTCTCTTTTATCGTCCCCACTCAAGGAATTCAGCACCTTCATAACCCTCGACAAGGACGAAACTCCCGCGATGAAGGCTCTGCGCGAGATTCCTTATCCTTCTGCTTCCCCTGACCCTTCTTTCTTTGAGTCCTGGTCGGATGAATATGACGGTGTGCGTCTGCCCTGTTCTGTGTCAAAACGCAAGTCTGTCCGAAAACTGTCATCCTCGAATCGACGCCACAACGCCAGCGGGCTACTAGAACGACTAGCACGGCATGGAAAATTCGTAGAGGCAGAAGAGGTGCGCAAAGAGCTGGTCGATATGAAGGTTCCGATACGCCCTAGTTTCGTGTACCACCGTGTCGCTTGGAACGTCTTGCGTCTCCGGCCATGGCCGCCAAATCGTGCCACCGTGTTTGCGAACTGGCTCTCCCTCCTCCCCAACCTCGCCGAAAACAAAAAGACCCGACATCGCTTCATTGGGCTCAAGTCGGCGCTGCTTTCTAGGTCAAATCAACCGGACCTTGAGAGCCTAGCTCGCTTCGGTGTCATCCTTTCATCGAAAGGGTACATCCGCAGTGTGGGTGCGGCCGTCGTTGCTTGCTTGACGCATTATGGCCACCCAGTCGTCAGTGCGCACATATTGGACGAGATGATATCGGCCGACGATGAATACCATCGGAGCAATAACCGTTTCACCCGCCCAGAGACTCGACACAGCGATACCTCGAAGCGGCTATGGAGCATCGCCGTCCGAACGCATTGCACCATTGGTCGATCACAAGTTGCTCTCCAAATGGCCAAAGAAGCACATGAGCGCGGTGTCCATCTTACACAATACACATACCAGTTCCTCGTTGGAAAGCTCGAGGCCGATGGCCTAGCGCATTCTGCAGAGGAGGCCCGAGTTCTCTCTGGCAGCCTATCACTCGATGTCGCGAAGAGCCGACTTATCACTGAGGATATTTTTGTGCCCAAACCGTCATTTCCCATTTCTCCTAATCAAAGCCTGGCGATGAACCGGGCTCTTGTTTTGGCCCTCATAAAGCGTAGTCCGCAATCGGGGTTACTAGCGCGTGCAGCTGACATTGTACCTTATTTCGATATTTACAAGATTGGTCTTCGTGGCAGCGGCGTAGTGAACTGGCTTCGCTCCCGCGCCTATAGACTTTCACCCTCTGCAGCATCCGTCGTCCTCCTCGCAGAACTATTGCATCACCATCGCCGCGGTCAGTTCAAGCACGTCCTCTGGGTATTCGAGAAGTTTTTCCACGTCGTCGGCGTGCCTGGGCGAGATATCAGGCGACGTTTGTGGAAACGCGATCAGTATCCCCCGCATCTTCGCCTCCACTGTTGGCACCTCCCACCCCGCATCACAAACACGACCCTCAACCTGCCCTTTAAATTATGGCCGACGCCCCACCACACCGCCCTCGTCTGGACAGCGCTGGTACAGCTCTGCGAGAGCGAGGTGGAGCTCGCTCTCCTCTATGAGCAACTCCTTGCGCGCAGCGCGCAACACCACTACAACCATGGAAGCCCGACGTCTGCTGAGCGGTACGACGCCGCGCATTTCCGTCCGTTCCTGATCGCATTCACGTTCCTCCACGGTGGCGGGAAACGGGCCCTCCGCGTCCTCGACGACATGCAGGACCACAACGTCGCGCTGAGCGTGTCGATCCTCAGCACGGCCGCAGCGCTGCAGGCGCGCCATGGCGAGCCTGCAGTGGCGCTGCGCATGCTCGATGTGATGCGGGAGCTCCTCGAGCGCAAGGATCGAACGGAACCGGAATTGGTTCCAGAGACGGAGCTGGGGTCGACGTTTCCCGACCCACCGGTTTTGGACCCGTACTCGAAACCTGAAGCTGAGTCGCGTGAGGCAAAGGAGGGGGAGGGTGTGTCGGCCCGCCACGCAGGGAAGCGGGCGGCGCTGCTATTGACCGCCTACACGGCGGTACTGCGCGGACTCCTCGATGCGCGCGCGATCGTGCATGCTCGGCGCGTCGCCGAGCTCCTCCGTGAACGACTCGGGTACGTCGGCGGGAACGCGCGTACAGACGCGGCTCTGCTGTTCATGCGCCGTCTCGAGAGGGAAGGGCCCCACGCGGAACCTGATCCGCTCTCGGAGGTCGATCGTGGACGTTATTACCCCTTCCTCAAGAAGCGTGATGACAAGGTGTGTGTGGTCTTCCTTCCTTCCATATACTCCCACCCCTCTTTCTTCATCCGCATCATGGGGCGGCCAATACATTATAAAACTGTTTGCTTTAGTTTTTTTTTTTTTTTCTCCAGTCTTTTTACTCAACGGAGATACTTTCCTATTTCGCACACTGCAGGTCATCAAAGCCCTCAACGAATCTCCACCTTGCGAACCGATTGTGAATCAGTCAGTTCGACGCCGCTCCACGGCCGGGCGTTCAAGACATTCGGGGCAGGCGGCCTTCCTTGCCCGAAAACGCATCTAGACTCATCATTGGAAACAAAAGACGTGGCACATATCCCCATTCCCTTTGCAGGGATGCAATCAGCGAGTGCCTTAAACGTTTTTTTTGCTCGCAGCGCCATGTTGCGGAGGGGAGGGGGCGATCAATGTCTAGATGGGTGGCGTGTGTACGTAGGGTTACACACTACAAAGTTTCATTAAACTTAATTGGAAGTTATCGAAACTGAAGGAGTGGGAAGGAATGTCCTACAACGTAGGAATGTATGTGCAAGTAGAGAACCGAGAAAAAAAAAAGGAAAGTCGGTGCGGAAGTGTTGGTACAGAGTTGCGCGTGCAATAATTAGACGGATGTCCATTCGTTCGAAGCACATAAAACAATGAAGACGGAACGAGTAAATACGAGTTGCAATGTCGGCTGAGAGCCGCAAGTTGGCAATAATCTGCAATGGGTAACAAACCGAGCGTCATGAGTTCGTCTCAACGGGAACTAGAGGAGAATCCGCAGTTGAATCCACTGCAGTAGTAGGAGCAGAAGCAGCTAGAGGGGAACCTCTAGCCGGGCGAAGGTTCGTATATGCAGGTGGGAGCTCGATCGTCTCGGGCTCGCTAGGGCCGGCAGGGTCCTCGCTGGGGCCGGCATCATCGTGTTGAAAAATGTTGACGGGACGTAGTTGAGGAGGTGCCGCGGTTTTACGCGTGGTAGTCGTCCCCGAGGTGGTGCTCATGGGCGTGAGCGGGCGTTGGATGTCTGCGGTGGTCATCGAGAGCGGACGGTCCTGCGTGGAAGCAGCGTCGGATGTTCTACCGATGGTCGGATCAGCTACCAGGTATGGATCCGGTGTGTAGTATTGAGGTAAATCGTCGCGCGATTGAGACGGATGGCCATCTTCGTCGTCATGAAGAATGTTGACCGGCCGCTGGGTCGAAACAGCAGAATATTGCCGTCGCCGGATGAAGAATAATGCAAGCAAAGTGACAGCAAGGGCGCTAAGTACCCCACCTATGACCCCACCTGGGTAACAAATCGATATCGTTCAATGGGATGGAAACCTGGCTGACAGCGAAGATACACACCAACGATAGCTCCAACATTACTTTGGGGGACAATGTAAACTGTCAGATAAGGTAGGGACACTGATACCAATGATTGCTTACGAAGTGGTCCCGCTGCTCGTTGATGTGCCATCAGTGCTTGTGGGATAGCTACCGCCCGCAGGACTACCAGCTGTCGAAGAGGGTGAATTACTGGTGAGGCAGGAGCCATCCGTTGCATATGCCACAGTAAACGGAGCACTACCGCCAGCTCCAATCCCCCTGTCATCACCAGCGACAACTATGACATTAGTCCCGCCGGCGATGTCAACGGACCAATTGAAACCGGTTCCAGTGTTGTTGGTCGTGGAGAGTGAACCTTGCGGAATGGTAAAGGAATTGCCACCGGGGATGACCCCATAAAGTTTTACGGTGCTGCGTGGCAATGGAATAACGTGATAAGTGAAACACCCGTCGGAGGGCCGAAGACGGACGGACTGACCCATTAACGAAAGATGGTTCCCACCACAACCGAACCGATTCGCATTGAGTGATTCCGCCTGGGGGATCGATGCTAAACACCCAAGGGCCCTGGACGCTGCGAGAGGAATCGTAGCAACTCGAGTCGGACGACTGGAGAACGGTGACTGGAGTGCTGGTGCCTCCGGAGCCGAATCCGTTGCTGTCACTGACCTAAGCAGAAAAACGTGGGAAGGCAAAAATGACAGGTTGTTATTATGCGACAAATAAGGTATGCTCACAACTGCGACAAAGGACGAAGCTGCGGGGTAATTGAGCTTGAAGGTCAAGGTATTGCCAGTGCCATTGAAGGTGATGTTCTGAATTGTGCGGACTTCTGTATTATTTTTGAGTGGAGAGGGACCGTTGGGGATGATAAGAAGACTGTAGGGTGGTTTGCCAGCACCCGAGACGGCGAGTGAGAGAGATTCGCATTGGCGGGGCTGAGAGGTGAATTTCCAGGTATACGCGTTGATGATGGGTAATAAAGAGAGTATAAAAAGCGAGCTGGAGGGTATCTTCATCCTGATGGCGGGTTGAGAGGAGACCAGCGACAGCGACCTGCTGCGAGTAGTCGATTCCTCGGCTCGGCTCAGCTCGGCGCGGTCACGTGCATAGCCTCCCCCAACCACGTCTCATCATTCGAAGATCGAATCGAATCAATTCAACAACACCACAACTATCTCCATCCTATAATAATGTCCCATGTCTCAGATAGTCCTCCTCGCGCCCCCCCTGTCCAGTACACTGCACATCACGGCACTCGTTGGCAAAAGGAAAAGGCTGCTGCCAGTCGTGGCGCTTTCGATTATCCTGAAGATGCAAAGTATGTCGGCCCTTGGGTCATCGGCGAATGCGTTGGCAAAGGTGCTAGCGGCCATGTTAAGATCGCTAGACACCGCCGCACTGGCCAGCTTGCCGCCATAAAGATTCTCCCCATAGATTTTGTTTTTGGCTCTTGCACTTCTCTCAATACTAGACAGGCAAAGATGGACAAGCAGCGCCTCGGCATTGATCGCGAAATTATCATGATGAAGCTCATGAACCACCCGAATATTATGCGCATTTATGATGTCTACGAAGGTGACAAAGAGCTTTACCTCATCTTGGAATACGTCGAAGGCGGCGAGCTATTTGACTTTCTCGTAAACCGTGGCAAACTGCCCCCTCTTGATGCCCTCGCCTATTTCAAGCAAATTATTTATGGCCTAAATTATGCCCACGCCTTTTCCATCATTCATCGCGACCTTAAACCAGAGAACATCCTAATTCACTCATTAAATCCTCCGTTAATCAAGATTGCCGATTGGGGCATGGCAGCCTTTGCACCACCCTCCCTTGAACTCGAAACCAGCTGCGGAAGTCCTCACTATGCTAGCCCTGAGATTGTCCATGGCCACAAGTACAGTGGAACTGCTACCGACATATGGTCCTGTGGTGTTATTCTCTTTGCTCTCCTTACCGGGCGCCTACCGTTTGACGACAAGAATGTTCGTACCCTCCTTTCTAAAGTCAAGGCTGGCAAGTACGACATGCCTCCCTGGGTTGATCCACAGGCTCAGGACCTCATTTCTCGCATGCTCACAGTGGATGCATCGCGGCGCATATCCGTTAGTAGCGTATATTCTGCGTATGTAGTCCCCCAATTTGTGTTTACGTTTTTCCAGATCCCCGATATACTTGTCCACCCTTGGTTCACACAAGACACCCCGGCCATTTTGTATGTCCCTGCGCCCACTGTCGCAGAACTAGCACGTCCAATCCCGTCAACCGCTCACATTGATCCAGACGTGTTCGAGTATTTGTGTGTCATCTGGGGCCGTTATGCAGATCCTAACACGATTACAGCCGAGCTACTCAGCCCCGCAGGATCCGGCACGCTCACTAAAGCATTCTACTTTCTTCTCCTGCAGCACCGACCTCGAAAGCTCGAGGAGCGCGGTATTTTCATGGACATTGACGACCCCTCCCTCTTAAATGCGCGCGGCGAAAAGTTTGTAAACCGTTTGTACATGGCACCATTGTCCAAGAAGCGCCGGCCGCTCAGTGCGGACAACACTCCCGCGCCTGTCTCTAGTTTCGCATTCCTGCCACCGCCCACGTCTGATGATCGCTTGGTCAATGCGCCGCCCGCGTACCAGCAATCGTGGGCACAGATGCCGCCCCGTCGAACGCGCCCCGGCTCCCCCGCTGGCCCGCGTGGTCATCGCCCGAGGCCCATTTCCTCACCCCCGCCCGTTCATGCACACTCTCACGCAGCCTTTGTGGCGCCGAGCATGACTCCGTTGACCAACCCATCGTCGTCATCCCATCCGCGCGCATTTTACGGAGTTCCCCGAGCGCCACCCACCGTCGCCTACGCCGAGCAACTGAACCCATTCATTGTGTCTACCCAAGCCCCAGCGCATTCACACGAGCATCACCCATCTAGCTTTGTGGTTCCTCTGGGCCCGATCTCTGCATCGCCGATGTCTGCGCCTCTCCCGCCCGTCAGCGCGCCACGTATCTCGAATGCTACCTTTCAGCGGACGATTGACGACATCGCTGGCCGTATGAATGTTCTCAATGCTGCCTTTGCGCGTGCGCAACTCCAAGCGCGCGCAGATACCGCCCAGGCACAGGCACAGGCGCAAGCACATGCAAATGCGCGATACCGCACGCTACCTATGCTCGGACAGTACCCTGCCCCCAACGGAGCCGAGTTAGAGAAAGAGTCGTCGCATGTGCACGCGCACGAAGCGTCCGAGGGAGTTGACAAGGAGAATGTGAGTTTGGAACAAGGTCCAAGCGGGCGCAGACGGCTCAGTACAGCTACAACTACGACTACTGGCTATACCGCGGAAGATGGTCCATTACTGAGCGGCCTCGGCTTTGACAAGGCGAATGGCGGCGGCGGCGTGCTACGCAAGGATATTGGTAACATAGCTGTTCCACCTGAAACAGGGGCGGCAATGCGCACCAAGAAAGACCGCAAAAGCAAACGTAAATCCTTCCCCCTCCAAAAAAAAAAGGTAAACTAACACAGTATTTCTTTCTCATTGCAGCGCCACCCATGTCGGACGGACACGAACCCCCGCACAACGTCTCGCCAATCCTCGGCTCGCCCAAATCGCTCCTCGTCTCACCCGCCGTCGGCGAAGTCAAAGGCTGGTTCTCAAGCCTCTTCCACTGGCGCACACACGCCGTTGTCCTCCGCTCCCGCGACGGCGTCGCGCCAACGCGCGCCGAAGCCCGGCGCCTCCTCGCGCGCGTGCTCGTTGCCGAGCCACAGCCCGACGGCGCATTGCGCGCGCGCCTCGAAGACGCGTACGATCCCACGACGGGTCACATCGTCCAAAAAGCCGTGCGGTTCCGTATCGAGTTTTCCGTCGGCAGTAGCAACCACAGTAGTGGTGGCGGCGCGGGTGCTGGCGGGTGCACGATGACGCTCGTGCAGGAAAAGGGGTCCGTGAGCGCGTTTCGAGCCGTTTGTGCGCGGTTGCGTGCCGAGTGGGCCTTGGATGCGCTCGAGCCGCAGACGCCGGGTATGCCTCCGGCATCCCTTGGATTTGGAGGCGATGACATGGACACACGGTTGGCTCACGTTTGACGATCGAAAGAGCTGGAGGCGGGGCGACGAAGATGACGAGGACGAGGGATGAGATTCCTCCCGTCCCCCAGCCATTTTTTAATTATTATTATCTGCAGCGGACTACGGGACTATTACAGGTCGATTTTAGAGGATCGCGGACCATCACTACGTGTATACCATTTCTAGCGTTTGTGTTGTATTTCCTCATTGCATACTGTAAACTATCATCCTATTGTACTCATTGCCCATCACATCGTGTATAGATAGAAGCGCTTGTAATTTGTCTACTAGATATACTACAACAACAAGCCAATCAAGCAAGACACACAACCTTCAGTCGTTTATATTGTATGTCCGTTCATAATAGGTTGTATGGAAACAGTGTTGAGAACCGAGAGGGGAAACATAAACAAAGAGCATAACATATTCCGCGGCACACCTACGTACTGTAACGATCAATATCAAGAAAAGCGAGTAAGGACGATCGGGCCGAGACAACCACACACGTTCATAGTACTGGTAGTAGTGACAGTGACATATTAAAAACTCACATAGAAGCACCGAACAATATGAGTTATCCCGAATCTCTAAGCGAACGCCCCACGTTAACAGATGAGGGAGTATTACTCTACAACGTTTGCCAGGGACGCGCGGGAGTGCAGGAAGGAAGCGAGCAAACCAAGAGGAGTCATCCGTGGTACTGCATCCGCGGAAACCTACGACGGGTCAGAATGTGTTAGACAGGTGATACGGAATCCGCAGCGCGACGTGATAACCCGCGGAGGAACACTGGTCTCAACGAGCGCGGAGGTGGAGGTGCCGACGGCTCTTCCGGCGTCGGCTCGAGAGCGGGAGTGGGTGCCACGAGTCCAGCTGTGGCAGGGGCCGGAGTCGCAGTCGCCAGAGGATGATCGAACGTCGAAGTCGAGACGCGCTTGCCATCTTTCCCACCTTCCATTGTAGGCGGAGTGGTCGTAATCCGCAGCAAAGAGGTGTAAGCTAAATAAAGAAAAATTGTCGCATCAGCAAGGACAATCATAAGATAGTTTGTAAGCGTGATAAGAAAAGTATGTGTAAGGAGTTCCGTCATGGAATGTGCATCATGCTGCTTACGTTGACGGCAGACGGGACAGGACCAGCCTTTAGCACGCCGCTTGCGCCTTGGGTTCTGCGGGGCGGGCGCGGTAGTGGGTGAATTGTTTGTGGCGGGAGGAACCGGAGTGGCAGCGGGGAATGTCGCTGTTGTAGGCGATACTGGGGGAGGTGAGGTTGTTACTGCGTCACCATCTCCTCCGGATTGCGCTTGAGTGGTAGACTGGGATGTTTCAGCGGCAGCAGGTGACCCAGTAATGTCCGCTTCGCTACCCAAGGGCGCAACAACTGGAGCGGGGGCATCTTCTCCACTGGTGCTAGTCGATACAGCCAGGTGCACGGAATTATCGACAGCGGATGTTTCGATGACCTCGGCTGGTGGCGGTTCGATGGTTGTTGCGGGCTCCTCTGCTTGCATGATCGCACCACCAGCGCCAAATTCGATCATATTGACGGCGCACTCCTTACATGCGACAAGGTGTCGACAGGGCAAGAGAACGACTTCGCGTGGCGAGCTGAGGCAGACGAGACATTCGGACGATGGCTCGTCCTCAACAGGGGTTGGGGTGGTAGGTGGGTACGAGTGTATAGCTTGGTTGTCATTATGTACGGTGGTCTGTACAGACGCCGAGGAAAGGCCGTAAATTTCGTGTAAATGGAATGTATGCGGGCCAATCTACACGTCGGTCGCGTGAGCCATGTATGTGCAACAGGAAATGAAGATGCTCGCCGTGGCTTCGCGTTTCACTACTTTGACCACCCATGGTCTGTTGTCCTCTCCACCAGTGACGGGCAAGCTGCCAAGACGAATGACGTGCAAATAAGTCGATTGCCTGTTTATTGATGGTAGCTCTTTCCCAAAGTCGTCAAGTGCTACGAGCTGAATGACCACGCGAACACCGTCGTCGTTATGCATATCCTTCTCTTTCTCGCCAACCTCGGTAACAGCTGGGGTATCATTATCGAGGACCGCGAGGGCGGGACCCGAAAGAGAGCGGTTCTGAGACCGCCGACGGAAGTGTAGCGCTGCGAACCGACGTTTGCGCGCATTTTCTTGATTGTCGGGAGTCGGACTAGGAGTTGGATGGCGTTGAGAAGAAAGCTCAGGAGACCCAGATATCTCAGTGGTGGTTAAACTTTTGGATGGTGTATGATCCACATCGACTACTGGAGTGCCAAGAGGCATATGCTCGAAGCGACCGAGGTCAATGGTCGCGCCGTCCTCGAGCTTGAGGAAGCGACCAAAGCCACCTTCAAAGACGGATCCATACACTGTGACACGCTGAGTCGATAGACTGGGGTCTCCAGATGGATTGGGTTCTTTCGAAGGAACGATGACCTGGACGGTGATGTCGCATTTAGGGGCATCGCAATCATACTCGAATTCGAGAGCGTGATTGTTATGCAATTCGTTATGGGAGGGGTCATCAGAGGGGTCATCAGATGGGTGTACTATTAAAGGGGAAAGTTTAAGGGAAGGACGTTTCAAATTGACCAGGGCCTGCAAAGTGGTTGTAGGTTGCATCGACTAGGTGAAAGGTAAGCTTGGGCGATAAGCGGAAGAGGAAGAGAACGGTATGAGCACCTCTTTGCTGGCCTCTACCCATCGTCGAACAATATCTGGGGTAAGATAGTCTGAAGAGGTGTCCTTCTTTGCATCTCCCGCTTGTGCCCAAGGAGGCCCGTCGTTGACAATGCCAATATTTGGACCAAAAAGAGTCTCCTGTCTTTTGTCTCTTGGGGAGTGCATCAGATTTACTTCAACGTCATTTGTCGGTAGCTGTGTGCTTGCAAGGCCATTGGCGATAGCTGTTGCCCTCCGCGAAGTGTTAGTGTCGGTCCTCGCCAGGTAAGGGGTTGCACGAAGACTCCTTGTGCGGTTCCATGCCGCGTACTGCTGCGAGTCTGGGATGATAAAGCTCATTAGAGGGTAGGTAATAGACCCCGCGTTGCACTTACACCAGTCTGAAAAGGATGGCATGTCGTGAACGAGGGAGAAGAGACCGGATCGTAGCAGGGGCGACAAGTGGACAGGACAAGTGAGGTGCGTTGGTCAGCACCTCGGCATCCGATCCGTCCCCGAACTCTGACATAATCGATAACCGGGTCTCGGGTCTTAAAATAGCACAACATATAACAATTGATTTGATTTACGCGTGCGACCAAATCTACTAAAACAGTAATCTCATGCGACCAACTTCACAACCCCACCCGCGGCCTTGATTTTGGCCCTGCGATCCCGATGCCCCATCAGTAAATCTCATCTCGTGTCGGTAGAATGGGTAACCTACTCTGCTTTCTCAGAGACATATCGTGCCTTCACAATCAGTGGCAAGTTAGGCAGCCTAGCGCATCTCAGTCTCGTGTGAATTAGCCATGACCCCCTACAAACGACTCACTGTCCATTTCCCAAGATCTTGCTGTAACCATGGCGCAGCACATTTACTACCGGGACAACTTGCGAAGTAGAGGTGAGGCCCTGCTTGTGCTCTTCTGGCACAAGCGTCCACAACTTGTCCACATTGATGGTTGGGTTCCAACGCATGTTGCGCGTCAAGTGGAAATGGCGCATACCGACCTTACCGAAGTAACCAGGGTGGTATTTATCAAAATTTGTTCTGAGTGTGCGCGAAGCCTGGTTAGATCTACATTCACTGCAGCGAGACGCATGTGACCTACCGGTGGTGGTGCTGACCACCAGCAAGACCACGTCCTCCGGGGTGTTTCCGGTGCTTTCCTACACGTCCATGTCCAGCTGATACATGACCGCGATGTTTACGAGTTTTGGAAAGACGGGTCGGCATTGTCTGCGAATCTCAATGTTAGCACCCAGAGTTGTCATCCTTGCGCTAAAGCGCCCATCCACCACGCAAATCGCCTCAGACCCCAAACGGACTGCGAACAGCGCATAAAACGAATCCAACGGAAGGTGCAGAAAGCAGCATAGCAAGACGATAGGGCAGTGAACGACGTGCAGCTCACCTTGAAGGGTTTTGGCCGTTGTCAGTTGGACCGATGCTTTCCGCTTTCCGAAGCGAGTCGAGTTCAAGCGGAGTCCTAATTCAGGCGGGGTTTCCGCTCAGCCGCACCCGCGTTGGCGCGTCTAACCCAACAAATTATTCAACTGTGAGTACTGCACCTTCTCGGCCTGTCTCATGATGTGGCCTCGGGCCTTCTATTTATTGTCGACGATAAAACATGAGTTTACATCGTGTCTGACACCTTTTTCTTTCATAAACTACCATCACTTTCTGACATAAACAATCGCAGTGGTAACTCAAGCTGCTCATAAGACTGATCGGTAGCAACTGTTGCCAGTGGAGACAGGTGAGTGTTTTTTTCCTGTTTATTTCCAAGATGATTATACTTTATACCACATCTGTCAATCCGCTGAGTGCATTGCACGCTGGTGACAGCGTATAAATTTCAGTTCTGCTTATGATTCATCACTTCATACTACCTTTATGACGGCATGACTTTCTGACCTCCAAGATTTTTAGCTGTTATCCTATGAACGCAGCGAACGCACCGAATAGATATGAGCTATATGTTCTTGACGAAGGCGAGAAGTCGTGCGTGACGCCAGTCATGCACCCTTGAAAGCATAACTCCCGACACACCCATTTCTATAGCGTCGAGGTGACGGAAGATACAAAAGTTCCAAACGCTGCAACTGTAAAAATTATCAAGCAAGACCACACCCTCGGAAACATGATCCGCGGGTGCGTCACTTTACCCTTCCTTTCGCTCGGCTCACACCTTTGGGGGATATTTTCAGCCAGCTTCTTGCAATGCCCCAGGTTCTTTTTGCTGGCTACAAGGTTCCTCACCCGTTGCATCCGTACTTTCTGGTGAAAATCCAAACGGACGGGACGATTACACCGACTGCCGCTCTCGAACAAGCTTGCACAAAGTTGATCGGTACTCTGTCCTCTCTTGAGGCCAAGTTCAAGCGAGAGTTTTCGTTCAAGGACGTTGAAGGAGTCGCAACTGAAGATCCATACGGTACTTCAAATGCGGGGCCTACGTGGGCCTCTGGGCGTGACTATATGGATTTCTGAGAGTCGTAAAATATGCCACGGGATTTGCCGGTTGTAATTGTATTCTGTAAGTTGTTATACACTACACTGCCGATGGAATAATATCGCTTCTTCTCTTACTTATAAACATAAGACTCGGAATTTATTGGTTTTTGTGGAGTGGGCATGCGCAGTCATTCCTGAGGTCGGATACATGTCCGAGCCATTCCTCGTGGTGATCTAATATGCGTCTATCAAACCATATCTAGAGGAGAGTGCTTCAACGCTCCCGATATCACTCAACTCCGCCTCCACCGAGACGTGAAGCAGAGCAATCCCCCTCCGTCTTTCGCCGAATCAAGATGAGATAATTGTACGTGCAACGCCCCCGCTTGAGTTTAATGAGATGCGATTAATTTCGCTCCTCGAAACTAACGAAGAATAACCAAGTGGCAATGCAATAGATGAAATCTATATTCCTGTTGGGTTGGGAGTACAGACGTCCAGGTTCGAAACCTGCCCGGTCTTCGATACTTTTTTGGTAAGAAATAAGGATTTAATTTTCTTTTCCCAGAAATGAACGAGTAAGGAAAGAAATCGTATTGAATCGACCGAGCCTTGGCGAAGTCGTTAATCCTGCACCGGGCGCAATCAATAATAACACACGCGACCTCAAATGAATGAAAGATACTTGTCCCCTTTTCGAGGGTAACAGACCTTACGTCCTCTCTCACGGGTCCCCAGTCACCTGAATATCGTATATACACGTAATATCGACACCCCAGGAACACCACCACCGCGCCGCCCCCCTTACCCCAAGAGCTGTCAAACTTCAATCCAGACACAGACACCATGGGGTATGGATGGGGATGGGCGCACTCGAGTCTCACACACAGACAGGGTGCGTAATGGCATTCCGGCATTCCCTTTCACGGTTGTGATCCTGCGAGCTCGGTCTAGTACTAATTTGGCCAACAGGGCATTCATAGGTTCCGAAATGGACCCCTCCTCGATTCGTCGTCCCAATTGTTCCTATCGGCGTCATGATGATCCAGCCGATGTTAGCAGATGTTCAATTCTACTTCGCGGAAGAGAAGAGAAGAGAGGAGACCATTGCTGCCCACCCCCAAATTATTTTTTTACAGCGCAGCCCCGTGGGAACGGCAATTCTCATCTGTGCCGGAAATGGCGGCCTATTATTATTTTTTGGTTTTCGAGCTCGCTGTCCCAATGCCTCGATCCGCCGAGGCTTTTCCGCGCCAATGGCACGGCTCTCAAGAGATAATGACAATCTGGACTGTTGGCCGCCGTTTTTCTATGGTCATGCGATTTTTAAATTTCTCGAGTCTCAGTCCTGTCCTCTCTGCCGCTGACTGCGGCACATGAGGACAACATGTTTGCCGTGCACTCCAACATCTGGTCCAGCTTGCTGTGATGACTGGGACTGTAGAGTTGGGAGATTTTCCATACCGGCGGAGCTTGCGGCACAAACTAAGACCCTCCTCGTCCTTTTCAGCATCTTTTAGTGGATCTTACCCCGGTCTCTGTATCCTCCATATGTCTAAGACTGTATCTACTGCGTACCAACGGCTTCTATTGTCGGCTGACCATCTCGCTTCTCTCCATTGTGCAGTCCTAACGGGTATTGCCCTGCCATTTGCTTCTTGATGAATAATAATAATTACTACTCGCTCATACACCACGCCTCACTCTGTTCATTTTGTGACCCAAGCCGCATCCGCGGTTTTTTATGATCAGATCGTAATACCGTTCTACTTTCGAGTCTCGTCACTGTCTCGCATAAAGACTGATGTCTCTAACATATGTACCGACTCTCAATTAATCAAAAGTCGGATTTGGAGATGCTGCTTTGTCTTCAGTTGAAAGTCAGAATCGGTGCAGAATGACTTGATAGATTCCGCGACTCTGGAAGCCATAATCAATGTATATATTTCTAGAAGCCCTACAGGAGTAGTACAATTCTCTGCTTCCAAAAAAAAAAAGTGGGGAAAGGGGGGGGAGGGGGAAGACTCTTCTAGATCAACTACGCGGAGGGGAAACTCACGTTGACCTGGGTACTCATGCATTAACGACACCGTGATGTCATGTGGTGATGTGAGATGAGAGCTAACGGACGACGCGCAGTGTCGTCGCCCGCGCCGCCCGAGACCGGCGTTTCACTTCACGCAACGCCCATAACTCGATCAATGTAGCAGTCATATATAGACATAGGGGCTGAGAGAAAGAACTCCCCGGATACCTGTGCGGCGTATGCGCCGGATATGTGGCCCATCATAAAGGCTGAAGTAAGATGATAATCATCGGCCATGGTAGGACAAGGACAGTGATAGTGAGGCGTCCGATAGGTGCGGTGGTGGTTACTCAGTCGGGGCTGGACGGGAACGAAGACGTCGGCGTTGGGTACGTAATAGTGGTGAACCGGAAGTCCGTCGATACTGCTGAAATGTGTTGCATTGCGTCAGTGTGCGCGGGACGAGAGAGAACACAGCGGATGGAGATGGCACACTCCTTCGTTCGAAAATAGATTCCGGAACTAGTGGAGAGCCTCCCTTTGACATCTCCCTCACGAGGGTCAATGATCTTCATCCGAATCCGGCCGCCGCACGCGACGTGGGAGAACGTTCGGACTCTTCTTCTGTGCTTCAGAACGGCGCTCGGAATTCGCTGAAAATTTGCAGCATGGAGATGCTACCAACGGCACTCTACGTGGACTCTGTGCGCCGATGGCTTGTGTCGTTCTGCAGGAAATATATAATATCGCTCGAGGACTACTGGCATGCGTGCAGGTTGCGTGCTGTCAGCCGGCAGATCTAGTGTCAACAACGAGAGCCCGTGGGGTAGAGAGCAGTCGCGCAGAATACAGCGAATCCAGATGGCCATTGGAGGCATAGAAGCGATCACATAGGTTGTCTGCGATTGTCAGGGTAACCTGTTACTGAGCATCGCCCGGCCATACGCACTTTCAAGAATCATGAGTAACTTTGAGGGTCAACAGTCTCACCGGTAAGAAACTTCTCGCCGTAGGAGATAAGTCCGCAAGGGTCGATCGTAGAGCCTGTGACGAGCAACCAGATCCTTGACGCCAAGACCGAAACACGTGAAAATGTCTCCACGTCGCCACAGCCATTCGGCGACGGCAAAGAATTTATTCAATATTCCATCCATCTGGGACAACGTGTTTGGGGATATTGAAACGGATGAATGCACGGCACGATGGACTGAAAACGTCGATGATGATAGCCCTTGGAAGGCCATCAGTACAGGTTTGTGCCTTGGATATGCAAAGTGCGAGAATTCGGAAGTACCATTACTAGTGGAGGATCTTCACATGGGTCTTCGGTCTACTGACCGTGTAACAGCTATGGAACATAAGTTACAAAAAGGTACATGCAAGTGAGAGAGCAGCTGATTGTCACGGCGTCAAGCACGTGCAAATTGTCAGCCCCAATGACTCGGAATGAGTCCGACTCGGAAATGTTTGGAAGCTGACACGAATGCGCAGCGGTTGTTGCAGTATCATGATTGTACTTGTTTCATGTCTGTCCAGGCATAGCATAAACGAAGGGCCATTAAGGGGTGACCATAGTAATCGCCAGAGTATAACCATGATCGACTCGAATATCGCAATCAGCACGGATCTGAACAATATTAATATTCGTTCCTGACTATCGTTATGAAGATGTTCGTTGTCACCTCTCACCCTCCCCTTATGATAGCACGTCTTCTTCTGGCTTTGTATTATTCCCAAGTAGTCATTGTATGAATGCATTGGACGCAGTGGCGTCTGACTGATCTGTTTGGTTAAAGGACTTCAGTGACGAAGCCGAGAAGCCGTGAGCGTCCAGAAGTCATACCTTTTATAAATAAAATAAAAAATAAAAAAAGGGAAAATATCGTGAGGGGTCAGTTTTTTTAGCGTGAAAGGTGAGGTGACAAGGTAAGGTGACTAAAATGACTAAAGCACAAAAGTTGTCAGGCAATATCACACGCCCGGTAGCATGATCCGGGGCCGGGGATGCGTCTTTTCACCTCTGCTTCCGCTCCGCTCACATGTGGGTCGTTTTCCAGTGGTTCCATGCCATGCCACAGGGGGGTTCTTTCCGTGGCCACTAGCCGCTAGTAGGTCACCCGTTGCACCCATAATTTCTGGTGAGCACCACCAAGATCCACATGGACGAAACAATTACAAGTACATCGGCTACTGCTGTCAAGCAGGCGAGCGCAGAACTGGCTTAGTTGGGTCGCCCTGATCTATATGGTGAGTGTCGCTGTTGTGGTCGTCACGGTATTTGCCGGTCGTAGTTATGACGAGATTAGATCTGTATCTGTATCTTAACTTCCCCGTTGCTGCGCGCTGTTGACCGCGGGAATGTGGCTTGCGCATACCCAAAAATGGTTAGGCGGGGTCAGGGCGCTCGAGCGCTGGCTGTCACTTTAACCAACTTAGGAATTAGAATCGCCCACTTTGGCCGCGGCCTTGTCCATGAATGGGAGTTCTTAATCTCAATCTGAAACCTACGCCTACGTCTACGAGCAATTCACCAGCAGTGCCTACCCGCAGTACCAGAAATTCCATGAAACAAACTCTCTCCAAGGGCCGCATCACCAACGCTGAAGCTAGGTTGTTGATAATAAGATGCTACGTGAAACGAGTGGCCGACCAGTCTGGCCATCCAATGCTTCTCAAAGCTCTGCCTACATTTTGTCGCTGTATGTCCTCACAGGCACGTGCTTGAGGGCAGTACAACCTAGTGTGCCAGTCACTCTCCCAGTGCTAATATGTAGATACCCATTTCGAGACCAGTATAAGATCTCTTTTCCCGACTACGGAACATGGAACATGTTATTTTTATTATGCGGTGCTGCGGTGTGGTGTGCCTAAGCTTTCCGGTAGAGAATTTCCTGTGCCTATATAGAATCGTCAAGCAGTCATTCCAGCCTGGCACCCGCCCTGAATTTGCTGTCTTGGAGTTTATAGCAGCGCCACCTTCAAACCTTGCCTGCCACCATTAATTTGCCGGCGACAGGTGTGAGTTTGATTACTTTAGTCCCTTTTTCCACCTGACCCCATGAGCATCGCCTCCGGGCCCGGAGGCAGTGTAGATGCATGCGATACTTGGCAATACGCCAGTGACTAAGGTGTATCTGTTCAAAACCTTAACACCAGTGGACCAATGGTAATTGTCATGAATGTCTCGGCGGAAATCCACATATGAGCCACGAGCCATTAATCACCCGCAGACTGGGCGGCTGAAAGTTAGCAGTAATCTCCAAGTAATACAAAAAAAAAACGAAATGAAATGAAACTCAAATGGGTAACACAAACGTTTCTTGCTTGCGGGATATCGCTGGCAGTTGCAGTCATGCGGTCTACTGTAATATATATACGACCCGTCAGCTTCCCGCACATTGTTCCTGCTCGTTCCAGGGAAACCAGTGGTCTTCACCTCATCCATACCTGGTTCTCTTGATTTAGGTCACAACGGCGAACAGTCCGCCGACGTATTATAAAGCGCTCGTCCTATCAACCTACGAATCATACCAACCAAATTTTCTTTTGGAATGTGAAACCCCTCACGTTATCTTAGAAAGCACCGTGGATTTAAAACCACAACAGCAGAACTCACACTACACCATTCCCAACTGCTCATCGTCACTCGTCCGGTGACCCCTGACGCAGATGATGAACCGGGCCCACGAAATCGGGGAATGTTTAATTTCCAACCGGCATCCTCTCTACGGATGGGTACAGTAGTTTTGATAGAGAACCCGTATTGCTCGGCATGCGACCGCAGCTACACCATATACTGATTTACTTTGGTAAATCAACCCCGAATCAGGCGTATGGTATCAAATGGGGATAGGGTGCGTGTAGAAAAGTGGTAAAATCATGATGTGTGGGGCGTCACGCACGATCACATCTGATTTGAGCGGCGCAGGCCAAGACACAATTGTCTAACTTCCCCAATGCTATAGGCAAGTAAATAAGCAAGTTGACACGTAATGAAAAAAAAACTTCCTATGGAGTTCCCAGTGATGCGGCTCTCCATCAGCCCGCCCGTTTTGTCGCTAACCGGGTCTTTGTGCGCAAGGCCTGTTTCGCCCGTTTCTCTTCACGGATACGTTTGCGTTCTTGGGTCACACTAACCGCCCCGCCCTCTTCTTCCTCCTGCGCTTCTTCTGCCACATGTCGCTCAATGCATTCTTCCATATGTGCTTGCACAGTAGCGTCGCTCACGTCCGCGTCGGCTCGCCATTCCAAGTCGAGGCCCCACCCGGTATTGCGCTCGCTCGCGGCACTGCCTTGGTCTCTCCACCATCGTACGAACCAGCCGGCGGCCCTTGGAAAGTCAGGAACCCCGCCACGCTGCAGCATGCCCAGTCTGCGTGCCAGTAGCCCCAACATTTCGTGCACATCGTCGGTCGGCGGTGTCCCTGGTGGAAGTAGTGTCAAATATGCAGGCGCTTTAGCCAGTGATTGGAAGCAACGACGAGGGGGAAAAAAAAGTTAGGGAACCAGAAACGTAAAGTCGTACGCGCGGGCACGTACCGGTTCCGTTGAGTGTGTTAAGGCGATATAATAAGTAAGCGGCGAGCGTCTCATCGTCATACAGTCCTTCCTTGATACCGGCTGGGCCGGGCAGAATGGGTCGATTAATACATTGTGGGAGTGTCGATTTAACGCAGACGCGTACCAATTAGTGCCATTTTTACACCACGCTCGGCACCTCTGTATCCACGTCCGAGAAATGGTAACATTACTCCTGGTGTGTCAAAGGAATATACAAGTGGGTCTTGCGACAGTTTTAGCCGTGTGGAGAGAGCTCTAGTTAACCCTGGCTGTGCGGAGGTTCGGAGGGCCTTTGGTGTTGCTGGGTATGTGCGTCCAGGTCGTCAATACATGATAGACGAAGAAGGTTAGAAAAAACGCACGGCCAGGGATACCGACGTCCCTGAGAGCGTTCAACAGTGTTGACTTGCCGACATTTGGCATGCCAACAACCAGCACATTTAGCTCAGGTATATGCGGGTGCTCCCGGGCGATATCTATTGGTGCCAGATACGTAAACGGAGGTCCATACTGAGGAGAGGAACAAGCTGACATACTCACAAGTAGGCCGCTTATTGCTTTAACATCTTTCGGCCTGTTCCAGGACACAAACAAAGTCCTTTGTTCTTGAAAATTTGCAGCCATAGCTTTTTGAAAGGGCTGTGGTCGGGGACCAGGGATCAGAGGCGATTGAGAAGTATATAGGGTAGCTAAAGTCCCTACCACAATGCCCCACTCGGGGACTAGGTCGCTCTTGTTGAATACGACAATACGCTCAGACACACGGGCACTGGCGTGCGAGGAAGAGGCAGCGGCGTGTTTGGAGAGCTGCACGCGCTCTGTGCGCCATCGGCTCAGCACTCCTAGGTGCGGTGATCATATCAGTGATGGGGTCCCCAAAAATTATGTCTCCAACCGCAAGCAATGCGCGAGTGATGGGCGCGAAAGTCATAAGCGCCTCACGCCATGGCTGTTGTATTGACGCCGCACACAACCGAGAAAAAAAAAGGAAATAGGTCGGAATAGAACCACTCGGGCAGGAAGATTAAGGGCATTCTGATCTACCACATGTCGAGCACGCCTATCCTCCATAGGGTCCGTAAGAGAGACCCCAGAGGACAAAAATAGTATATGGGCAACACGTGGGCTCCCCCAGAAAGCCGCACAACACACCGTTGTCGTCGGCCTGGGAGGGAGGGGAGTGGGTTCTTTTAGCCTCTCCCGACGCCACGACTCACCTTCGAAGTTTCTGTTTACGCTGGACAGGGGTAGCCGAGCGTCCCGCAATTCGAGAACCACGTCTGTACGGGCGAGCAAGCTGGGAAGCATTCGGGAGAATTGCGTCATGTGTCCAGGGTACCATGACTGGGGTGGAGGTAGAGGTGGAGGCAGAAAACGCGACAGCATCGTGGCACGTCCGTGACGCAAAACGGTCTAGAGCTGTAAGCAGCGTCAGCCCTGTGTCACTTAGGCGTTTGTGATGATGGATGCATGCCGGCGCCGGGCAGCCGACCACGCAGGGGGAGCAGGGAAAGCGCCTGCTCACCGCAAAAAGCGAGGCAAGTGCCAAGATGAAATCGACGAGGGAGCCGTGTATCTACAATAAACGGTTTGACGTACATTGGGATGTTGAGAAGCGGAAGGACAAGCTGCCCTGGACCACGTTGCTCACTCGTCAAGGCTCACACCTGACACGCACGGGCGGCGCCGGGCTGGTGGGCCGACCAGATATGGAAGAGGCTGAGACGCCGATCGTGGGAAGAGTGCCAACCTATCACATCACATCGCGGACCAACGGGAGTTTGGCGACGAGCATTGTCTCCGATGACTGGTGTCCTTTGCTGACGGCATTCTTAATAGATTGGCCCCTGTGCTGCTATTGTGCTAGCCTGATCAGGCCCCTGGGGATCTTTCGTTAATCAAAGCGAGGGCCGTAGACAACCTTTTCTATCGTTTATTCATGCAGATCACTAGTAATCTACTACTTTCAAGGAAAAAATACAAAAGAAATATTAAGATTGATGAGTCTTCAGAACGGCCGGAAGAAGATATTGGCTGCAGTTGTAACGGGGATGTACGAAATACATGAGGATGGTACTGATGTGTGAAAGATCGCCTAAAAACCAGCATAACAGTATGAAAATGACGGGATATACATGAGAACAAGCCAGAGCAACCGAGGGGAATGGATCCAGAGGTAAAGCAAGAACAGTTGGGAAAACAAGGTCAGAGAGTGCAATGAAAGAATAAATAAGGGCGGCAAACAACGCGCAGCACAGCGCCGGAGCACAGTTCACCCTTGTATGCTATGCAAATGATTGGTAAGGCCAAGACCGAGGTATCGATAGTACGCTGCGCACCATCTTAGACCCATGAGTCCTTCCCAAGTCCTATCGCATCAAAACTCTTCCCACTCCGAGTCCGCCGCTCTTCCAAGACCTGCACCGCATCTAGATTAATCAACTTTTCCGATGGTGGTGGTGACCCCTCCACCCAACCCTTCCAACCCTTCCGTGCTGCGGGACGCTTCTTGCGGGGCCGAGGCTGCCGTGGTCCCGAGGCCTCTCCATGTGGGTCATCCAAGTCCGAGTCATCGCCGGGCGTATGTGGCCTCTTGGATGATGTCTGGGACGTACTGGACGAAATGGATGGACCGGGTGTAGTAGGGGGCGATGAGGGCATTGGTGGTGGGGTGACCGACACAGAACGCTGTGTGGTGGCGAGGTGTAATACCGGCCTGGAACCCCAGGCCGACGAAGACGTGGTATTAAAAAGGAAATCTTTGGAATGTAAGGGAGTATCGGCGATGGAGGGAACAGTATCGTGGTGGGCGCCCGATTCACCATTTACGGGCTCATCCTGGGCCGATTTGGCCCTTTTCTTGACCCTCTCGCGCGCCTTCTTGTCCCTCCGCTTTTCTCGCTTCACGTCGTCTGGAGATTCCACAACATGATAACGGGGAACACCGTTGAGCAGGCTCGTGAGCACGTCCCTTGGAGGCCGCGGGTCAAAATCGCCGGCAAGCACGGAAGTAGCGGTGCGACGGCGACGTTTGTGAGATGGGATAGTAGGGGGATGTAGGGGGAGTGTAACGGCCATGATATCAGGGCAAGGATGGGGGCGGGAAGCGATATATCCCAGCTGTTGGGTGGAGCGGTGAGCGTGGTGGCCTAATCAACAGACGACTGAACGCCGGCTGTTATACTCAAACGGCAGTTTGTGAAACGTAAATAATTACCCACAAATAGACAAACAGACACGTGGGTTTGTTTACCTTTTCCCACCGTGATAATTGTGTATTGATTTGTCAGGCAGAGAAGTTCTATTGGGCTCCATTCTACATGTCCAACCACCCTCTTCCCCCGTTTTATCACATACATCCCATAACATCTTATCCGTCAGTTATCTTTCCCTTTCCCCCCCCCTAACTAGTTCCAGCTTATATGCGTTTCCGCCCCCGTCTACCCTTCAGCCCACCCCGCAGCTCTCCTCGTCCTCGTCATCGTCCTCGCCGTTCCCCGTCCGTTGCTGTGGAGACACAATGATGACCCCCAGCGCGCTCGATTTCTGGATTCCACGACCCCGACAACTCGGACAGTGGGACATCCCCTTACTGAAAGCGCGGGCTAACCGCCTTTGGGGTCTTTGAGCGCTCTTTGCCTTCCTGAGACGCATGAGAGCGGGCCTAGAAAAGCCTCGGTATCTTCCACAATCATATATCTGGGTCATCCTGTTTGTCCCGATCTCGGCACCAAATGCCTTTTCGAATGACTCGATCCGGTAGCATGATGACTCTAAACTGAGACAATGATCCCTGGCACTGGCACTTTTTGTTACTACCGGAAACGGAAACGCCTAGAGCAGCTCCGCGGCGTGACCCGAGGAGGTTCCGTCCGTCTAGACGCACAGTCACTTTTTGATCGCTGGCATAAGCTGCTATTCCTAGCTGGCGCTTTTCTCACACCTGGAAAGTTCACTGTGAACTTCAACCTGCGCATCACGCCTCTACATCAGTGACCTGTCTACGTAGGGCTGACTGTGGCGGCGGGTACCACGAGCGCACAGCCTAACAAATTCAATTTTGGCCATCAGCATCATCTACCATCAGGTTCTTACGGATCCGTCAAATTAGTGAGTCCCCCGCTCAGCTGGGAACTTCTCCACGGAACAGGCAACCCCTGTTTGTCCCACCCAATGTTGTTAGCCCCTTCCTAAACCGTCGATTAACGATATCGCCTCGCCACACAACTCCATTCAGCTCGAGCTTCGATTCGTCCTTGGCCGATCGTTCATACGTTCTAGGCAAACCTGGAGCCTTTTGCCGCCCCCTTTCCGCCGTCAACTTCCCTACGGTTCCTCAAAGTCACAACAACACGTGGGTCTGATCCAATAATTAATTTGCGTGAACCCGCCTCGGTAGCGCTTGCCTTTTCCGCACGCGCCCCATTGGTGGTGCGCTCTCCCGTGACCGAATGTCGCGATCTTACTGGTACCGTCGTTAACCGCCTATGGCAATGCAACAGCGTCGGTCGAATTAACTATATTCGAGCACGTACAACCCCTACTAGGAAAAGTTTTAATTAATCAAACTTATAAATTGCCTACTTTCATGTGTGTCCCTTGTCCTTCCAACCCCACAACTCGATTATTGGTTTATCTGCTGCAGAGATGTTCTCGATTTCAGGTACGGGGAACCGCTCAGTTCTAGT
>QFEA01000481.1:30962-50636 GCA_003315975.1 Lactifluus echinatus | reverse complement strand
ACGAGACGACGTCCGAGGCGAGAGTACAAGACAAACACGGATAACGTGTCGACCTATGACAGCAATATGGAGAAAACATATGAAGAGAATGTGCCAAATGAAAGGAGGGATAATGCAGCAGGTTATCGCAGTAGTAGATAGTAGTAGTCCGGGCCCCATAACAACAATTACCAAACAAACTCACTGTTGCCCTTGCCCTGTAAAACTCTTCCGCACCCTGGAGAGTACACTAGATCGAGGAGATTCGTGACCACCATGCGCCGTCAGAGTGTGAGGTGATGGTAGGGGAGTGGGAGTGAGGTCCTCGCGCGCGGCACGGAGTCCAGACAGGATCCGCAATCTGGAACGAGCGGGAGGGGAGACACGTAGACCCCGACGCATGAGCAAACGCATACGCGGGGTCATGGGGTACTCGTAGACCTCTATGGACGGTCTTGAAATAAACTCAAACGCAGAGGATGTCGTGGATTCCCTTCGTGATAAACCACGTAAAACCACGCCATCGCCGATGGTTTCAAGTTGGTCGAGCAGGCCGGTGACGTATTCTGGTATGGGTTCTGCTTTCATGTCAGCACTCAGTGCTGCAAGAAGCTCCTCATCAGATGGTTGGGGCGGGATATATATGACCGCGAAGCCCGGCCATATGCGGGTCCCACAGTCATCAATTGGGGTATCCGGCACGGTGGAGATGGTGGAAGCAGTGGATACGCCTGGTAAGGATGAAGGCTCCGACATGGGCGAGCCCATATCTGGTTCGTGTGCGCGTGGCTGACGTGGTGATAGAGGAGGGCTGTTCAGATGATGGGATGGTCCAGGAAGTTTTGGGTTTGGATCGAAGGACGGAGATGGAAACGCCTTTAAATTCATCGGCTGTCGGAGAATGGTTGTCAGGGGCCATTTTCTCAACTTTGGAGCCTCAACATTATGCTTCGAGATCCGGCGCGGCTGCACAAGCGGCCCTGAATGCCGGCGTTGTCCAGAGAAGGCAGTAATGCGTGTGGGTGAATGAGCGAAGAAATATGCTAGGTTGGCTTCCTGTCTATTCTTCCTCGCAGACGGAGACGTGATATCTGGCGAAGCCGGATGACCTGTCATGGTACTTGCGTGAGAAAGTTCTTGTTCGGTTGCGACAATCCAATGTTCTGCCATCCACCGAGTGTGGAGTAAGGCATGGTGTGTTGCTTGATCGGTGGTGTCATCCCGGAGAAGTTCGCGCACGTCCGCGAGACGTGTCTTTGCATCATGAACGCGTATCTCGAGCTGTTTCGTGGCATACTGCATTGGGGGCCTTGACGGGATGACCCGTTCGTATTCAGCGGGTCGGCTCAGAGCAACTGCTAAGGCGGACTCTTCACGTGCATAACGTTGCAGTCGGCGCGCACGAAGGTTTTCTCGGCGCTGTACAGCGGATCGTGCAGGAACATCGTCGAGGAGACCGGAAGGGGGCAGCGACCGTGAGGAAGAGGTGGCCGCCTGAAAAACAGGGGGGACGACTGCATAAAGGAGCTCAGCAGAAGTCATTGATGAATGGCCAAGGGTATGGCTAGTACCAGTATCAGACGTTCTGTCCACAAAGACATAAGCTTATCGCAAAAATAAAGAGACATTGGACGCACATCGAAACAGAGAGACGAGAAGCATTTTGTCTTTGTCCAATTCGAGGCCCATTCGTACACTCCTGAAAGAGCCAAAATCAGTGGGACGTAAATAAAATTGAGAACAGATTACTGACTTGCAGCACAGTTGTTATGGGCCCTTCCTCCTTGACTATCTTAAGGTTGGGTGGCCGCTGAGTTCGCATTGACCGTTGGCAAAGTGCAGGTGAGGTATGGAGTGACAGAGAGGATAAACGCGGGCGCGGTAGAGCTAACCCTTGGCTTGATAGAGGCTTCGTAACAGTTGAAGGGGATTCTCGTTCGTAAGATTCAACTAACTTCCGGACGTTCATGATGTGGCGGATGGCCTCGTTCAGGGGAAAGTGTCCGAAAACGATGGAATTGGACAGAAAAGAAAGGAGTGATTGGACGTGCGTCAAGCAACAGCAAGAGCAACGAGGATATAAAATAGAATATTTGAAGAAGGTGGCAAGACGTTCAACTCGAACTCGAACTCGAACGACGAAAACGAAAGGTGAACGATGACCTACCGGCCTGATTACGTAATCTCATATAGGGTATCAAAACTAAAACTAACTTTAACTTCTCCGGAGCACAAGGTTGCGCAGGCCTGTCCCAATCTTTCGCACTCCTTGCACAATGCTCCCTCGTCTCCTCCCTGGGCTATGAGGTATCCCTTCTTCCTCTTCTTCCCTCCTCTGTGAAAGCGCAATCTGCAGTTCGATCTCCCCGCTCAACGACCATCCAGAGGTCGTTGATCTGCGCGGGCGCGTGAATTCGAAACTAGGCCGTCCAGGCGGTGGTGAAGGGTGCGACTGTTCAGTGTCGCTACGTGACAGAAGAACAGACGGTGGCGTTGTCGGGGTGTGAGGACGTGATGAAGTCCCCAAACTGTTGAGATGTGGCCTGATGGCCGTATAATATGGTCGAGTTGGGTGTCCGAGTCGAGGCACAGACGCAACAGGGACGGGTTGAGGAGGTGACATAGAAAGTGCTCGAGAGCGCAGTGAGCGAGAGGATTTTTGTCTAGGAAATGTCATGTGGTGCTTCCGACGCAGAGTACGGGACGTAGAGACAATCGGAGGGAGTGAAATCGGGTGGGTTGAGACCGGTTCGAGTTTCCTGGGCATTGCCAGGATGTTGCGCAACTCTGAAGTGGTGGTGTTCGTAATTGAAGATGTATATCGAGGTGGTATCACGACGCTTCCTTCCGGCAATCCGCGACGAGCCCGTATCACACTGCACTTTTGTTGGAGATTGTTGTCTGGGCCGCTGAGCGGTCTTGCAGTTGCTTTAACAACGGTATTCCGTGCAGATTGGGGATCAGGTCGCGCGGCAGGCGCCGGCTCTTGCAGTGTATTATTGGTGACTGTTGGTTGCTTAGAGCCACGCAAAGTCCCCAAGTTGGGAGCGGCTGACGCCGATGATTCTTGGGGCTTCCGATCCTCGTTCCCTGAATCGGAAATGTCGTATTCTCCGGCGACTGTACTAGGCCCGCTAATACACCGACTTCGCCGTGGAGTCGCAGCGACGAACGCTGCTGCTGCCTCTGGAGAGGACCAGGAACACCAAAGACATAACGGTATATAGATATTTGAGAAGCCACATTGGAGGCAAGTGAATAATGGGCGCAGCGCAGGAACCAATTCTAGCTGTGGCAATGAAGAAGACCTTGGCAGATGCTACGCGGACCATCGCGAGATCAACAGTGGGCGCAAGCACATCTAGACGAGACTCACAGGTTTGTGGCGCTTCCACTCGCGTCGCAGGATACGGCCACGGCCCATCAAGTCACTGTTAGCGGCTGTGGCAGATGGCATGACAAGCGGTTGCGTTGGGCGCTAGATGGTCGGTAGAGGATCGGCGGAGTTGGCGAGTTAATAGACCAGGCGGCAATGGTAAATGGGCGAAGTGGGGCCGCCGGGATGAGCGGGGAGGGAGCAGGTCTCAAACACATGTTGGCGGTATGGAGTGGTGCATGGCAACCTTAGCAGCACCCGCGGGGCCACACGCTTTCCCGGTCCGGAGATCCGCCATCTCAATTGATTTCGAGTCTCTGCTCATCATCTCATGACCACTTCATGTCCCCCACAGGCCCAACTTCCTCCGCAAGGGCCCTCGAGGCCATTCTCCCCCTCATTGCCGCAGGTCAGCCCTACGAAGCCCACCAAAAAGCCCGCACCTTTGCCGCCAGATACACAAAATCCGGGGCTCACGCCATAGCCATTGATGTTCTCTTCCAATCTGCTCGCGAGCTCTTCAAGGCGGGTCACGCCGGTTCTGGGACAGACCTCGCAATATTACTTCTCGACTCGTACGAGCGCTCGAATGAGCCTGTCAGCGATTTGAGCAGAGGTATGTTCATCATATCTCGTTACACCAGTGAAGGTAACCAACTTCCCGATCTATAGGTCGAGTGACGCAGCTCATCGCACTGGTGGGCTCCTCCGGGACATGGCGTCGGAGCATCATCGACAGAGCTATTTCGTCCGTCTTCCGATCCTGTTTTCTTGCTTCTCGAAACTCATTCTCAATCCTTACAGGTGGTCCGCAAAGCAAGGCCAATACCCTGCGGGCGACCCCACTTTGCATCATTACATCGGCGATTTACTGTATAAAGGTAATAAAATATAATTCACATATCATGGCAACCAGTATGCTAGACGTCTTATCAGAGAGTATTCTGGTCGGTGCCGAGCCCCACCTCCTCGCGTCTGGAACGCGTGACAGTGCCCGTCTCCTTGCCCAAGTGTACGTTCAGTGGGCAAAAGCCAGCGATTCCTTGGCGTCCCATGCGGGCATTTTTGCGCTGCGAGGTGTCCTTCCGTGCGCTCTCTTTGTCCGCATATCCGCCACTGTGTCTCACTGTCATATAGATATCTACTCAACGGCAACATCCTTGCCGCACGGACCTTCCTTAGTGCCCTTATCTCGTCCATCTCCCCATCCGGGGACACGCTCCCTATCGGCGCCACCGGTGACGAAATCACCGTTACTCATAATTCCCTGTTAAACTTTGCGCAACTTGCCGTGCGCTGCGTTCAACGTGCTGCAGGCCCACAAAACAAGACGGCGCGGGAGGCTTGGGTACGTCTGTGTGGGACATATCAATCCCGCGGCAGTGTTATTGCCCATCCGGAAGTCCGCGCGGTACGTAAATCGACGGTTTCATTCTCTTCTCGAAGGGCTAAATACAATGGTCGTAGGTACTGAATGAATTGGCAACGCTATACTTCGGGATCCCTGCCCCGCGTACAACAAATGCGAACCCATTTGGTGACGTGATGTCTTCGTTATTTGGTGCCCCCCCTGGCTCTGGTGCAGGGGCAGGGCCACCTCGCACGATTACTCCGGGTGTGGAACGCGCACAGCTCGCGCTCGATTGATTAGGATATATTCGTAACATTCCAGTGATCTCGCCAGCACCTTCTGGGTACTGGATATCATCTGCTGTACCTGTAGATGTAACTATTGTTGCTGCCTCGTGTTTACAGTATGATGATGGGCTGAATCGAGATGTATATTACCCACGCATAACGCGAGTAGAGAATACGTTTTAGGGGGTCGTTTGACATCAACTCTTGGCGGTTGATGCCTACCTAGATATTCTATCATAGATATTCTATCAAGATTACTGCGCTGGGGCTACGCACGGAGCGCTGAACTACCCGCGGCAAGAACACTATACACGTTTTACACACCGTGCATCAATATGCAAGCACTTCGGCCCTTCTCCAACGCAATAGGATCTCCTGAGCGACATTATCATTCTCGTTGATAGTTGATTGGGCCGAGGCTGCGGAGTCGGCGCGGAGACTCACCGTAAACCCGTCTTCGCATAGAACAGGCAGGCCACAGGACATATCTAACCTTTAAGTCGTGTGCAATGTGACGATTCTCTCGAACGCTATATTGCGCGGAAACCAAATGTGCACAGGTCGTCCTAGGGTAGCCAAGACAACCCGAGTCATCTCCATTTTTCTTGTGCCATGTGCTGCACCACGACCAGATCTTTTACCACCAGAACCAGAGTAGCTGTTGCTAACTTCCGTGGCCGCGCGGCTGTCTATCTAAGCCCCTTTATTGTTTTCGCTTTCCTATCTCACGCGTACCCACAGAATGCCGCGGCCTCACGCGTATATTCAGACACGTCACGGTTCCACGCATCGGGTTCCAGGAGGCTGCAACCCTCCTGAGTCCCATATAGACGACGGTCGTTCATGTCTGTCGGCTATGGCATGTGATCACGGCCAACTGCAAGGACTCTGGACTTTTGGCCGTATAGATGCCGACTTTAATTAATGGGATATCTTCAGCGCACTCCTATCCATGCGCACTCTCCACAAGGCAGGAGGGCCATGCAAGTGGTTTCACGAGCCAGCGAGATTTACCTATGTAGCAGCTCAGCGTCTACAACAGCGGAATATCGCAACTGAGCCTTGCTCCTTCTGAACAGGACCTCCGCCCCTAAGCTCAAGATACTTAACATGCAAGGGTGGGTACCTCTTCCCAACTGTCAAGTGCACCCTTACTCTCTCCTCTCTCTGTCTATCACCTCGAGAATTGTCAGGCGGAGTCCCCTCCGAAGATTCATAGTCATCTCCCGCACCTGCATACATTTGTTTTGAATAAATAAAAAAGAAAACACATGTGAAACCCGAATAGGCGAAGCAATCAACATTGTGCATCTCCTGCGTCGACAGCGCTTTGAGGTCATGAATTTATCAGCTGTTCTTGCATTTCTTTCAAGGGGCATGCCTACCCTGGCATCGGTCTGTCTTCCCAACATGTGTACAGACTACATGAATGCAGATGAGCCAATTGACGATAAGTCGCTTTCTTCGTACAACCATTACCATCTTACCAGCCCTTTTTGCGCATGTAGAACATGCACTCGGTGAGGGCTACGTTCTCCCGCTCCTTACAGTTTATACGCCCATGGATGCCCCCAGAAAGGCCCCACGCTGCTTGACCCCACATCACCCGACCCAGCGGCCGGAACGTACTAACTCCAATTTTCCCTCGTTGGGGGGGGGGGGGCATTCAAGGACTAACCGACCTCATTCCCCAAATGCTGTCAGCACTTCCTTCTACTCCCACGCTCGGTATGCACGACGGCGCCTTGCCTAGTGTGCAGCCGACGCCCAGTCCCTCGTCCTCGCATCCCACGACGAGGGTCGCGACGGAGGTTGCGTGGGGGCTGCTCGCTTTTCTGACCCCGTGCTGCGGAAGCTGTCGTTTGAGGCCTTTGGTATTGAAACCTTTGATGTCAACCTGTTGGGTGTACTGGTCCATCGTAGGCTTTCCTTACGGAATTGTCTCGCAAGCGCAAGCCAAGATGGGACTGCCGCGCTCCTGTCTCGTGTGAGAACCGACACGATGGATCGGGCACAATATACCCGGACTTGATATCCTTTGTTATTTGTAAGGTGAACAAGACGTTACATGCATATCATGCATATGTACCATATAAGTACTTTCCACCTAGTTTGCATCAGGCTAGCGTGGAATTGGTAGTTGTTGAGTACGTAGTGATCAATGGGGACTTACGGATTCCGTGCTGTAATGTTGACTAGCCCCTTTCAGGAGCAAGAATATGATGTGTTGAAGTTCAGTTCAAACGCCTCGGTCTCCGGTCTCCGAAGGAAATGATTTCAGGTTGCATCAGGGGTCTACGGCTAGCACAAGAAGTGTCCTGTGGGTTGGCTTCATTCAATCACACCTCACACCTCATATTGGAGCAAGTTCCCCCAGGTTGGCGTAACCACGCCTGCAATCAAGTCACATGAAATGAATATTAAGTACACCACATTTAATGCCCCCAATAGTGCACTACTCTAGCATTCCCTTTTCACAGGCACAGGCAGGATGTCAACCACAGGATTTACGCTCACACTTTCACCCGTGAGATAGAACTTTCTTTACTTTAAGTTCAGAGAAAATTACCGCAGAAAGCCGACGAGCTGCTCCGCAACATCTTTCTCGTCCTGTCATGATATTCATGTGAATATCGCGTTGTTGGGCCGTGCTAAAGCAGAGAATACATACCCCCACTACTAGCCGTCCCCGGACCTAACAGGTTGCTTGACATACAACGTTGGTTCTACTCCATTCATATAGTATCGGCAAAGCCGTGCCCGGTGCTCACGTAAAACGCCGGATTCTATTGGTCCTAACCTCACGCGCCATGTAGAGATCAGTTGCGGGTGGCTCACCCCGTGTTCTTAAAAAGAGCCCATTAGAGTTGAACAACCCGATCGTTTGTCAAGGTTCGTCCTGGGACATGCTCAATCAAGTTAGGCCTTATCTGAGTCCATAAGAGTGTGCTGTACATAACGTACCAGAAGATAAGCTTCCTTCCGGACCAGGAGGGAATAACCTTTCTCGTCTCGTTGTGCGCAGAACTGATGTGCTAGTCATCCGGTCCAACCACAACAGTCCAAAGTCAAAGCTGACCAGAGGGATGGGCCTTCCATCCGCTAGAAGTCTCGAAGTATCTCCCAGTCAGACCCGATATGGGAAGCTGAAATATTCTGACATGGCCACTGGACGCCTTTGGGCTTGAGAAAGTGAATTTTTCACCTTTGCAGTCGCCTGCCTGCCTGTGGCATGGCATGTGTTTCCTTCGCCATTTACGTTCCCAGAAGACTACTCCCACCGTTTCACCGCTTCAAGGCGCTTAGCGTTCAAAATCCTTGCGATGTGTCACGTACAGCCACTGCAAAGGGCACTAAAAGGAGCGCTCGGAAAAGCAGGCCGAGGAGAACGAGTGCACGACTGAAGCAAGTCATGGTTCGCAAGAGTGAGCTCACCGTTGATATACATGCTTCGACTTGTGGTAGGAAGATTGACCCGGAGGAGCATGTAGCCGCGGATGTCTGCACGACAAAGAATCGGTATATGTTATGATGCCTGCGGGGATGGGTGGCCGCGTCGATGCCATATTTACACGTCACATCATGGCGAGTCTCCAATCAGTGCAGAACAACAGTCAATCGGACTAATTGATACTTGCAACATGTTTTCAGTGGCAGAGCTAGTTGGAAGACCCGAGTGATCGGAGACACAAGTATGGTCGAACCCCAGCCTCTCAAAGGAATAACCGCCATAGGGTATAAACCGCCATAAGGCATACGTTTTGGCGTCCACGTAAGTGTATGTTTATACGCATCTTAGTTTCCCAGTCATATGGCTCCATCGGGCACCGTAGAAACTGATCGGCTCTTGTATTGTATCTTTGTAACAGTTTCAAGAACGGCGTACGTACCCCGCCGTGTGGCACCTGCCTGGCGAGCGCGTTAGCTGGGTGAAGGGGTCCCAAGGAAGCATACCAATTGCAGTAAGCCTGGGAATGTGAGCCCGTAATGCATCGAGGCACCTGGTGCACAGTGCACAGTAAGGTATAGTCATCGGCACTGGTAACTATGAGCTAGCCTATCGCGATTCTGTTCTAATCAGTCCATCAGTGGTAGTCCGCCAATTCCCTGGTGAAGCTGGCAAGGCACGAGGAAGGAGCTGGTGCGAAAAGGAAGTCCAGTGTTATAACGCCGTCGTCGTTGTCACAAGACACAACAAGATTAAACTTCGCAATTTTAGTTGAACCCCACTTCTGGCTGTGAATTATGTCCGTTGGCTTATGTGACGGTCATATATGCCCGCTACTCTAATTCTTGGAAAGGGTCAAACTATACCACAGGTAGCTTTCGTGTGGGGAGAGAGGCATGACGCGAAGCGAATCAAACCTTCCACCTTCCCACCCCCTGCGTTCCCCTAGAACCACCCGCTCAGAACAAAAACGGGATCATGGCTTTTCTCTGGCGGGGGTACTCCTTTCCAAACTCCTTTTTATACGCACGCTGCTTTTTCGCGGCCCAGCTCATCATTTGGGCGGTTGATACTGCCCAGAATAGCCATGCTATAGGCGAAGGAGTTGGTCAGCGTCGACCAAGTCGGACGATGGTAGCCCGTACCTGCCCAAGAGCCCGACATGTAAGCGACGGCTGCCCAAGCCACGGTTTCAAAAAAGTAGTTGGGACAAGAAACGAGCCCGAAGCCGTATCCACGCGGGATTGCGCGCGTCCTCGTCCCCGCAGGACGTAGGTTACGTAGGGTCAGATGAGTGCTCAAGTTGGACAACTCCGCAAACTTATATGAGCCGATCAGTCAGGTTTCACGGGAGTGAGGTAAGTCACGCACGAGCCAAATACCAGCACAGGCCCAAAGGAACTCCGGCTTAGACCGCAACGTGTTTCTAATATAAGGCGAGTTGGCAGAGTATGTCGGGCCGTAAATTGGATACGCGAGGAAGAGCCCTGTGGAGGTGTTGGTTTGTAACCAGAGTGAAGAATACGGCAGGGGAATGGATACCTGACAAGATATGGTAATGGAAGGAGCTGAAATGCTATCAGACAAGGCGTTTGAGACCCGACAGGATGCGTACTTTTTGAATATGTTCTTGAAAGGCATGGTCGCGTGCGAGAATCGATGGACACTAGAGGAAGACGGGTCAAGACGTGTCAAGACGGGTCGAAGGTGATAGGTTCCAAGTCCAACATACAACAACGACTCGAGCTCGCGTTTCGCAAAATGTAAAATGACCATTGCGTACACATACCTAACCGATAGTTCAACTTCTGAGAAAAAAAACTCGAAAACAAAACGAAGACGCACTTTTGAAGTTGGCTGTGTTGCACCTGGCCTCGGTAGAACACGTTGGGCAGACAATACAACATGGGATGAATGACAAGCGGACCAGCCTATTTTGATTTTCGAGACATGGCATCAAAACAGGTAGTTGGGCATGCGAGGGATGGACACACGTATTCGGTCAAGAACACCGTTCTCCAGCTAACCTGCGGGCCCAGGTCTTTGACAACCACCTCGCTTCCGTCGAGCACGCCTACAGCCACTAGGGGAGTATCATCATCGAGAGCTTTGGCATCGCCCTTGAGTGTGAGCTTCTGGCGTTCGACATACAGCTGTGAGGCGTGTGCGCTCATGAGAAGGGCCAGGGAGCACAAGTCGGTATTGTATCATACCCGAGGAATTATTGTTGCCAAAGCAGCCTTCACGTCTGCAACTGTTGCAACATCCGCTGACTTACCAACTTTGAGCGTGATGGGAAGGCCCCGCAAGAGCGTTGACTTGCCAGCCGCTGAGACAGTCAGCGTCGTCATTTGTTCTGACAAAGTCGTTGGGGCGACCTAATTAAGGTATTTATTATTTATTTATTTGTGCGTGCAACACTGCGAACCAAACCACTTATAGAGGTATGAAATACGAGTCAAAACACGCTCTTAAAACCGATTACAACCTAAGGCTCGGGCTCATCGTGCACCGACTGGTCCTGTTCGCTGGCTTGTTCATATTCCATTTCCTCAGTGTCTGCAGTGGCTTCTTGGTACTGAAATATGGACTAGTCAGGGATTGATCAGGACAAGGTAGAATTATAAGCCTCACCTGCAGGTACTCATTTCTGCACCAATAATATCTGGTGAGACATCCAAACTTTAAAGATTAAACAAGAGGCTTACACCAGGTCGTGGGTGTTGCTCTCCGCTTCAGAGAACTCTAGCGTGTCCATTCCTTCTCCCGTATACCAGTGCATAAAAGCCCTACGCTTATACATGGCCGAGTACTATGCGAGGAACCGAATATGGTCAGTCGCTGGCATAGAAACAGGACTTTTGAATAGCTGACCTGGGACAGACTACGCGTGAATACTTCCTGAATAGCCGTAGTGTTTGCCAGACAAGTTGCAGACTGCTTATGTCCCACAGGTGGCACTGAACACAGTGTCACTGACACGTTGTCTGGAATCCACCTATCCGAAAGGCGTCAACACAGGCTCCGCTGATGATAAAAAGGTTGTCTGAATTACTCGACAAAGAGATGAGAGTTCTTCTGTTGTAACTGGTGCATAGTGAACTGTAAATGACTGCATCAGTGCCACTATCGTCGGCACAAAAAACACACGCACTTCAGCCTGGGACGACGAGTTAGCGAATGATGCCTGTAGAGAACAGCAAGAACGAACAGACTTCTTGGGAGGATATATTTCCGCGATAGATAGTTGCTGCAGTCAAGAAGCGTCTGCAGACTTTGAATTTAGGTCTCCAAGTCACCTGAGACACGAATATTTCACAAACCCAAAGCGTGGGTCGCACGCAACCAGGAGATTTTTACGATCAAAAACGCTAGTAAAAAGTCAGAACGTTTGTCGTTGCTTCAGAAAACGAGATGTACGTACGCGGTAGTCAAGTCGACAGTTGAGACACGCTGGAACATCTGCATTTTGGGATCATAGAGTGGGGCATAACTCGGCGCCAAGAAATGTAGCTAATAGCAAGATAGTCATACCACTGCGTGGATATTACAAACAAAACGCACGCACCCGAGGGAATGGTATCAGGTTCAAGCACAATTTTCGGAGGTCGCTACAACACTCCCCGAGTAAGTGAAAGTCTTAAACGTTACACAGATGACCGACCCATTAAGTTGACCCGGGAATCGAAGACTGGTGCTTACACCACACATAACTCGCGAAACCACCTACGTAAAAGGGTAATCAATAACTCAAACGATTTTGTCTGGGTCACCCCACTTACGCTGTTGAGATCATCAAACGTCGGGCCTTTCACTTTCAACGCCCGTGTTGTGATGTCATATCTAAAGGTCAATCAAGAACATCAGAAAAAGCCCTGGTGTGCTGGGAAAAAATTCGCACAGTGCTTCATTGTCAATGCAAATGGTCATGTCGCTATTCTCAAGGAGTTGATGAACGGAGAGCAATGCGTTGTAAGGCTGAGAAGTGGGCCGAATGTCAGCAAGCGATTTCTCAATTCGGATAAATGATGCAACCCACCTCGACCACTGTTTCCGAAACTTTTGGCGATGGCAAGATCGAAAACGTAGCCAACATTCGATCGGGGTACTCCTGCATGCCAGAGGTTGTGTAAACAGAACTATGCAACAGACGCGTGGAAAAACGCACTTCCCGCAGCTTGGACAGAAGCAGGCATCCCAGTCCTGCGCCGGTACCACCACCGAGTGAGTGAATGATCTGGAATCCCTGGAGGGCGTCGCATGGCTCGCTCTGCTTCCGAAGTACATCCTACAACATTGTGATTAGAACAAAGCAGACGCAATTCTAAACAAGTCAGGGAACCCACCATGATATTTTCGACCAGCTCAGCACCTAAGAGAGGCGGGAGTTCAGAGACCTGAAGACCTGTATAAGTCGTGAAGCATGGACATACCATCAGTGTAGACTGATCCGTTACATCCCCGCCGGATGGTCGTGAGCAGATACTAACAAAGGGACAAACTAAAGACGAACAGCCTTTGGCCCAGTTGTTCCCTGCTCCGCCTTCTCCAGTGATGAACGTGTCGGGTTTAAACAGCGCACCGGTGGGTCCGGAGCGTATCTAGGGATAAAGAATATGCCGTAGCGGCAAGCCCCGGTAAGCGACGAAGGAAATAACGAGTCGGAGGGAGCGTTGGGAGGCGCAGATACTAATGGTACGTACCCGATCGCACACGCCCGCTTCGAGGTCGATCTGCACACTGCGCGGAACATATTTTGCCGTCGATCCTGCATTGACCTCGGAAAAGTACGTCTCCACCTAATTCAAAAGACACCAATATAAACCCGGTTCCCAGAAAGAAGAATGAGAGTAATGCTCACGCGCGCGAGCTGCAGCGGGTCGGTACCGTGGTACATCTGCCAAAGGGACAGGGTTTACGTCAATCAAGCCGGCCAGGGGCCAGTCGGCGAAGAAAGAGGAAAGCAGATGGCCAGACGCACCCCATTGTGGTCGAGCCCGTGCTCAGAAAGAAGCATCTTCCAAAAGTTCTCGCCGATCTGGTTTCCAGCCTGTATAAATGTAGATACGTGTCCTGTTGTTGAACTTCCGTTCCGCTCCCGGGAAAACAATAATCGAGCATTTACCTGGCCGGCCTATCATGTAGAGCAGAAAGGGCGAGAAGGAGATCATTAGTTATTCTGACTGAAATCATGTCCGCAGATTTTTTTTCGAATGCATACCTGAATATTGATGATTTCTCTGGGCATTGTGGGAGAGTAAAAAGGGTGACAGAAAGCGGAAGCCCCTGGGCGAGGGGTCCACAGCCAGTTATCACGAGGTGTTTTAGCCGTTCTTAGCGACGCAGCGACGCTAAGCTCAATGTTTGGCTAATTTTTTTGAAATTGCGGGAGTGTTGTCTATTAACCACCGTACGTGTATAATCGACAGGCGTCGCTAATGGCTACTGCTAGACTAACATCGCATCAAAACTGCATCTCTTCTTCGGCCGTCCTCCGTTTCTCCGAGATGACTAGGAATGTTAACTCACTCAATGCCTGCCTCCCAGTTCAAAATAGATTGGGGTTATTCTGGGATTCAGATTCGTGTTGCAGTTACAGTACTATTTCGTGGTGGCGCTGCTGTTGCTCGTGCTTCAATTCAGTTCTTCCAGTCGAGCTGGAGCCACCTTGGCGTCTCGAACTTGCCATGCACGAATGTCATTGGTGTTATTTTCAAGTCGAATATCATTCACGGAAAATGCCCAACCTCTAGTGTGGGAATGGGGTCCTAGGAGTGTCTCTATCTTTTCCTCATTTTTATCGAACTGACAGTCCTGATTTAGCTGCTCTCTCATGAAAATTTGTGCTCGTGACACATCTCCGTTTCTGTAGCGCCTTCCACCACGTCAGCTAATTGGCGAAGGCATTCGTGTTGTACCGGATCAGCATCTAATACTCCCAGACAAGACGGGAATGAGGATTAAAAACGCATGTTGTGGGTGTACGTGAAACCTCTGGAGCTGGAAAAAATGGCCAAGATTCGCAACAAGTTCGACCTCGCATCGTCTATCTCGAGCTCGTACCGTACCGTGCTGCCGTCGAACTCTCCCATTTTCTCCCTCGCATCACGGTGGCTGACTACGGGCCTATCCATCCACGCGTAAATATCGCATGCACGCAAACAGCGATTACCCATTGGAATATACTCCCAATCAACCTCTGATATTCGGACTCTCTATTGTACTTGATGAGCATGGAAGACGTGACGTTCCTGTTCTATAAGCTGCTCTTCCATGGGTTGCTTGATAAGATGGCTTTAGTTGAGATCAGTTCCTCCTCCATAGCATGGCTCGACTTACCCATCTCTCTACGCACTTACAATTTCCCCCATCATCGGCTCTCGCCTTCGTGTTGTGCCCGTGTTTGCATTTGTCTTTGTCATGCATGCCATGCCGCGCTTCAAAAATGCGGAACTCTCTCTACGGTCATGATATTCATGTGGTACCATCTACTACCGTCGGCGTCGAATAATGGTCATTGTTTATGTTTTAATATGCCGTGGTCTCAGAAATCCGAACGCACACGGACGTAGCTATTTGGGCTACCGTTGAGGTAATATCCGATTTACTCCGTCCTATGGTGACCGGTGAGATTGGCCCCTCATCCTTTGAAAGACTGATCATGATCGGTTGCCTTAGGCGATAAGCGATACAGGAATACGGTATACGATATAATATTATAATTTCAAAAACGATCCGGTTCCGCATCATTTCGTAGGGTGACACAAGCTATCGAGTAAGCGTCGAACTGCCTCGCATATTCAGGATGCCGTCCCAGACGCATGGAACGCTATAATGCGGGATTCACTATTACATGTGGGATGTCTGTGACAGTAGAAATAGGCTCTTTCAGGTTCACTGCTCTTAAAATCTGCGCAGATTCACGGGGGCGAGTTGGTGCCAATGATCCCTTGCGGAGGGAGGTAGAGGATATGATGGATTTAATTAAATAAAGTGGCACGAGTTTCCGCTGTCGCTTCGAGTGATCGATCAGGGGGACGGGTAATCGCTAGGGACGACGTGGTAGCCTAGCCGTGAGACCAATTACACTATTTAGTTGCCTTCCGTTTTGTGCCAGCTTGGATCAGGCTGGCTTTTCTCCGGTGGTCCTTAACCAGGTGCAAAGCAGTAGGATATACAGTAGGATGTACATATAACAAGTAACGATAAAGTACTCGATGCATGGCTCGCTAGTCATTATACAGTATATAGTGCCGGACCAAAACAGCAGGAATGCCAATTTAAATAAAAGGATCAAACTGGGGGTGGGTAAGTTGCATACGCAGGCTGCATCTGCATCGGCCGTGAGGGGTCCACCTGGCTGGGCAAGTATCCCGGGGGGACCGCGACTATATAAAGATACGGCTGGCGAGCGGCATCAGAATGGCCACTTGGCTGCGGCGATACCTGCTCTGTGCCGATTGGTTGGCGCGACGGGGATGGCGGCGGTGGCGGCATGGTGTGGTAAGCGGCAGGATAAAGGTAGAGCGGCTGGGGCGACAGCGCCACGTGGGGGACAGGAAACGGATGGGAGGGAGGCTGCGGTGCTGCGGGGAGGTGGGTGCTTGCGGCCTCGCTGCTGGATGCCGAGCCAGAGCCATGGTGAGGTGCGAGCGTGGCGCTCGAGCCAGGGCCGGGTCCAAGCGAGTGGCCGGAGGGTGCGGTGAGCCTGCGCGTGCTTGAAGTGCTGCCGCCGCCTAGCAGGTCGAGGTCGTGTAGGTGGCCAGTGTACCAGGACCTACCGGCAACTCCTGAGCGCGCTATGCGCGCTCGCTCTGAATCGGTCGGATCAAAGTCGACGGTCACGTTAGGCGATACCCAGGGGAGATCGTTGAGATCGCGAAAGAACTTGCGTATGCGCGCAAACTGAGAAGGGATGGACGGTTCAGGAGCGGGTTCGACGGGTGCAGCCATGCCGACGTAGTCCTCCGCATGCGGCGGCTCTACGTAGACGGGGCTCTCGGAGGGGCTCTGAACCGTGACCATTGGTCGGCGAACTGGTTCAGGTGGGGATATGCGAGATGTCCTAGGCAGAGTTTCAGGTTCAGGTTCGGGTGGGTGCTGCGAAGCTGGGCGTGGTGGATTTCCATTGGTAGAGCCACTTTCCTCCGTAGGTGACGCGGGATCAGGATTACGGACGACACGAGGAGGAGAAGACCTTTGCTCATTGTGTAATGAGCCATGCTGGGAGAGATGCTGTGCCGATGGGTTTGTGAGTGATTGATAGGTGAGTTGTGACTCTGAACGGGGAGCTTGAACGGTACGGGACAGTGCCCGTGAAGGGCCAGTGTGCGGCATCAATTCTGCGGACATGTCGGCATCTGCGGAGCGCAAGTCGCCCTCGGCAGAGGGCTCGTAGGGTGGGGCTTCTTCGGACTCTTGGGGCTGAGAGGAGGCCGAATAAGGAGACTGATATGGAGATTGATGATATGCAAGCCCTGGAGGCGTTTGCATATCTCGCCTATCGGAAAAGAATCCGCGCTTCACCACCCTCGGGATGTTCCTCAAACCTCTTATAAAGCCACCCACAAACCTGCGTTTACCTTGATACATGGGCTCGTCGTCGTATTCGGACATCACTATCGGATTCAGCTCTAGGTCAGGATCGACCTCCATATATTCGTCGTCCGCCTCTTCTACTTCCGTCATTCCTTGTACCGGCATAGCAGGAGCAGGATAACTCTGCATAGTGCCCGGGGGAGCAGGATAATTCTGCATAGTGTCCGGGGGAGTAGGTTGGGGACGTGGGCCAAACAAGCCAGAATTATATGTCTGCCTGCTGCTGTTGGGACTGTGGCGAGGAGTATGGGGGGAGTAGCCGGACGGGGGATGATCCGCTCCGCGTAGGCTTCCGTCGGGGTGGTCGGGGTGAAGAAGGTAATTCGGGTTCACGCGATGGTCATACGTCGGCTCAACCCAGGATGACGACATGTCCATGATGTCAAAAGAGAACCGAAAATGTCGATGAAGCTATTGCAAGTGAAGTTTGGAGAGCGGAATGCTGGGATCCTACCAACACGTGTGCAAAGCACAGGTGACCAGTGTCTCCCTGTACCCATGAGGCAATGCGGAAGGTTGAAGTTAACGGTCAAGGATACTTCCACTCAGATTTAGATGAATACCTGAGAAGAACATAGTAATTGTTAGTACGCTTGAAATCGAACTCACAGGAGCTGCCAGTGGCAGGAGACGGATGCACAAGATCAACCTGCATTTGTTGAGCGAGATGGGCGATGGACGACCTGCTGCTGCATCCGGCCCGGTGCCGTTTCTCGGTTCCCACGGACCGAAATCACGTGGATTTCTGTTGATATGATATATAACAAAGCACGTGCCTGCAATGACAGCAGCAGCAGACTCTGCTGTGGTCACCGGTAATTCACAAGGTAAACGTCCTTTCCTAACTCTCTTAATGATGAACTTTCACGCTCAGAGAGGAAATTCCCTCTATGACCTTAAGATGGTTAACCCTTTCCAGAACTAGTACACTTTCGCTTCAGCGAGAGGAACCGGTGGGGTATAACCATCAAGAACGGAAAGCTGAATTTTTCTTTTTTTTTTTTAAATCCTACTCATTTCACCTAGACATCGTACTGACGTATCATTCTTTGCTATCAGGTCTTCTCCGTGACAATCAGATGATCAAATTCTGGTGCCCGTATCTAGTTCTAGTTTCAATCCCGTCTGTATATAGACCGTCCATAAGTCCGAGTCCCATATAATTCCATTGTTCGTATCTGTGCTATTCGACGGAGCGGAGCGGATGAAACCGAGAGGTAACATACTGTATCAGGACGGTAAGATTAAGATCAAAAAAAGTAGAGGCGACTACTGTCAATACGACATACGTACTCCTACACATAACCGGAGAAAGCAGGAAAGGAAGTCCGTAAACGCGTACGCCCATCTCTCCCCCCTCCCCCTCTTTTGAGTCCACATATAATCCCCCAAAAAAAGTTACGATGCAACCCGGCTCAAGGCCACGCATCACGACAAGTCTTGTCTGGTCGCTTACTATTCCTTCCTTTGCACTCCATCTCCCCGCAGTCCTGACACGCATTTGTGCAAAAGTTCCGTCCACCCTTGCCCTTGCAGTCTTTGGAGCCGCACTTGACGCAGTGCCGAATACGTTTCACTTGACTTTCTTTTGGACCGGAATTAGCTGCCTCTGACGGCGACTGGTAGAGCACTGGATAAGGGCCATAGACATACGGTATGCAGGGCGCACCCTGGTAACCGTACGGCGCCGATAGAGGTGTATGGGGGTGTGGGTGTGATGATACGTGGGTAGCCGTGGGTTGTGCAGTAGATGCAGTGGCAGCATTTTGGTCAGGCTGTGCAGTAACTGGCGCTGGGTGGCTCTTCCAAGTCTCCGCATACTGCGCTCCCTGCGGAATGCGTGAGCCAATCCGGCGCGTCATGATAGAGGTTACAAACCTCGGAGGTATCGTGAGCGGGTTCGTCAACGTGCATCGCATCTGGTGGATGCTGCAGATCCATATCTTCTGGATTATCCTCCACGGCCCCGTCATCTTTCTGCAGAGCCGGAACGGGAACGCTCTGCTGTGCAGCACGCACTACACGCAAGGTTGCTTCCTTCCCAAGACCATCATTGATACATCCGACGACCATAGCCCATAACGATTTAGAAACGCCAATGGGTTGCCAGTTCCATGATTGCGGGTCGGTGGCTCCGCTAGCAAGCAACGTGACTGGCAATTCATCACGAAGCACGGGAGGAAGAGCACGGATCACCACGGGGTCAGTGCTGGCGAAGCGGCGCCCCTCTGCTCCATTACGCCCCTTGCATTGCAAGTTGTTGCATGTATACTCGCAACCGATGAGAAAGAATGGCTTCCCAATATCATAAACTTTCGTCGGGGCGGATCGGATACACCCACGGTTGAGGAGTGGCACGGCACAAAAAGGGCAGGCGATACCATTGAATACCAAAGGGAGGGGATCCCAGTAGAAAAAGCGATGTTCGGGTGGGGTGGGCGAGGTGAATGAGGAGGCGGTAAGCGCAAAATAAGTGGGAGACCAGGGCAGCCAGAAAGTCTTGAGGAACGAATACAGTTGCGGAATAGGGCCGGCACTTTCCTGGGACAATAGTGTATTGACGTGAAACTTGAAGGATTCTTCAACATTCATTCCGGCACGAGAGACGGTATTAGGTGCATGGAGGGTGGAGACA
>QFEA01000481.1:18609-30902 GCA_003315975.1 Lactifluus echinatus | reverse complement strand
CCGGCACGAGAGACGGAATTAGGTGCTTGGAGGGTGGAGACAAGACTTTGGAGCAATGTATTTACATCCGTGCGGAGAAGTTCTGGCCAATCGTCGTGAAGAACCGGATCCACCGCCTGCATAGCCTTCTGTGGAGAGGTAGCTTCTGTCGGCTTGTATTGGAGCGCAGCAGATAAGGTGCTGTACGTTGTATTCCATGGTTGTTGCGGTGCGGGAGTCGTTGGAGTCGGGTAGGTATAGCTACTATAAGCAGGCTGGTGATGGAGAATTAACGCCCCATCCCTTTTCATAGCAGCCAGAAAACCCACCGAACTTGAGAATGGCGCCGCGGCTGAGGTCGGTGCTGGTGTTTGAGAAGCGCCATTTTCACTGGAGGGAGTGGCAAAATCACCAGGCGCTGCGACCTTACGCTTGCGGGTGGCCAGTGACGGAGTACCGCGCGGTACGGAGCCAGCAGGGAGGCCATCCTTTCGCGGGCGGCCGACGGGGCGCTTCGGCGGGATAGGTGCATTCGGATCGACATGCTTTTTCACGCCGCTTCCCTTAGGACGCCCAGGCCCACGCTTGACGGGAGTGACCGGGGTGACATTGGCATCAACGACGGCGGTGAGGGAGCCGCTGCCTGGGTTTGTATCACCACCCGTGGAAGGTTGGGCAGAGGACGGAGGTTGAGAAGTCAAGGTGCTCGTCAGACTCTCCATTGGATAAGCAAGTCTAGGACAAAGCGAGACAAGTTAGTCAGATCAGGGCGAGACAACATGGCGGGCGAGGGGCGCGAGAGCACAAGCGGGACAAGAAACAGAGTCTGAAAAAAAAACTCAAGGGAAAAGTAGGGCAAGGTAATATTTTTTTTGGTTGTGGTAACCCCCTTCGCAACATAACACATAGCCAGATGACAAAATCAATATCAGAATGCTCACCACTCGGGTCTCTCAAACACAAGAATAAGACACTTATTCGTCTAGCAATGCGACATGAACGATACCCTCGCTGATGGGAGGGAGAGAAATGCGGGGGGCGGCGGGCAAGAAAAGGGGGGAAAAGGTTATTGAGAGGCGTAGGGGTTTATCATCACATTATCTCAAATTACAAAGTCGGAGTTTCAAATTCTTGCTCAGCCAAATCTTCTTTTCTTTCTCCACCAAGGTCAGTCCTCACGTCCCAAAGTCTGCACAATTTCTCTTTTATTCTCCCGGATGATCCATACCGACATTTTAGGAAGTGCCGTCTGAATGTGCTCTCGACGTGCGTGGAGCCTCTCGAGTCGACCTCGGTTCTCTGAATCTTTTTATTTCTCCTCTACATTTTGTCATAGCCCCTCATAATTTCTGACTGATCAATCTTTCGATAGGGGCGTTATAGCACGCCACTCTTTACCGCGTGAAAATAATTGGGCGTTATTTCCCCGGTCACACGAGTCTCGGACCTAGTCACAACGTATACTTATGCTTCACAATGTCATGAACAAGTACCCTATAATCACCCATGTTGTCTCCCATATCTCATACGTGCGTCACGAGGTGGATTCCTTGCACGATCAGTAGCTATGTGTTTACCTCGTTCGGAGTCTCGTTCGTGAACTCGTAGCCCCACGTGTGTGACTCCGCTCAGTGGCTTCCTGCTATAATAAGGTGTAGCATGCCAGATGTCCCAAGAGACTCGATTTGGGTATGAATGGACAACCGAACCGAGGGGTGGCACTGGAACACAGGATCGAAGCGCGCCCTGAGCAATGTTGGTACAGACGTCTCTAGTCAGCAGTTAATTGCTTGAAACTTGAAACAGACGTTCATCCGTGTGGCGGGTAAATGGTCACACCAAGTCCGGTGATACAGTAGTGTCGGGCGGAACGCGCGGCACGAGACTTCCCATCATCAACAGCTGAAGTTCAATGAGTCTGCCCACCACGATGAGAGTGACCTGTGTCCAGCTTCGCCGCCAGCGTGCGGAAAATAGACGGCTTTGATGTGATTCTTTGTGTTTCAAATCAGCCGTGACAGGGTATATCGCGGAGGTTTGATTGCAGCGAGTGACCCGGAACAAGTGATGTACTCACTATGTCGGGTAATCAACATCAAAAGTGTTGCCCTGGCCTGATTGTCGCATCAGGCTTGGCAAGCTTGATGAAGCCGATTCACACAAAGTTACTGGAATCCGTGAAAACCAGTCAACTTCGGGGGTTTGTGACCGCGACTGCTCCATAGGTTCATCACGGAATCCCAACTTCTCGGGCTGATAATATGGCGACTTTAAGGTATGAAAAAGGTTGCATTACGATTTAACCAGGCTTGAAATGGGTTGTCACACCAGTAAATTAGGATCAGTGATAGTTGGATAAGAAAGTGATAAAGAAATAATAAATCGGATTCTGGAGCCGTAATACTGGAAGTGTTTTTTTTTTTTGTTTCAAAGGCATTGACGAGTAATAGTAATTCTAATCAAGAATCAGCGGTCGTGACGGTTTGATCAAGCAGTTTTAATGCGACGATAAGATGGCCTTACATGACCGAAAAAGCAAAACATAATTCTGTGAATTGTTGAGATGTTCAACGTTCAACAGCAACAATTTAATCTCAAGAAGAAAGTAGAATGCAAAGGCAAGGAAGGCGCTACAAGCAGGTACCTATTATCTAACCCCGGCCCGCTGCAGATGATGATGGCCAGTGTGGTCATTGTAAAGAAGTAGCACGTAGAACACGGACATGAAAATGGACCAACGAACCGAGTAGGTATGCAGACTAAGGACGGGAAAGTCAAGAAGTGTCAGTTGAGATGTCGAACGACGAATGGGACCGCGTAGGTAAGAGATGATGTCGTACAAGGAGCAGCGGCGTGGCAGCAGCTGCGAGGGAAGCGGATATGGGCGTCGGCAGCTCTGGAGGCAGTGTATATGCCGACTCACTGTATCATACACAAATGAAATCAATCATTCACCGTCTGTTGCCTGGCACGGCCACAGTCTACGTTATTTTCACCTTTGCCTCTTCGGTGCACACCTTTCTCAAATGCTCCTGCACCTCGTCGAGGTGATCTAGGAATTGGGCTTGCAGTCCGTCCCACATCTGTGGTTCGTGCTCTATGACCCCCGCAGATCAAACTGTTAATATAGTGAGATATCAACCCAATCTTAACTCACCATGCAACACACCAGAGCGCTTAATCGCGTAATCGGTGAGAGGGAGCATCATACCGGACTCAAACATGAACCCTTTTACGTACCAATGGCACGGCATAAGCCTTCAAGCAAAAGGAGGTCTATAAAACGCACCTATAGTGCCCTCATGGACCCGCATCGGCTTCAAATCTGCCTCCGTGGCCTCTTTGAACACTTCGTAGGACACTAGTAAAGCCCCATGAACGTTCGCTGTCTGTTCCCATATAACCAGACCTACCACCGTGAGGGCAGAATCCAGTCTCGTAGCTTGCGCCACCAGGCTGGAAGTCATCACTGCGACCGCCATACTGCCCATACAAGAGACCCATGAATTCAGTTGAGCTGTTTCGATGATAGAACGGCGGACGGAATGTATGGTTAGAGACGTCCCATCTTGGGCTAAAGATTAAAAAGTCCACGAGCGGGTGGTGGGGTATCTTTGACTTGGCTGTCAACACACAAAAGATGGAGGGGTCTATGTGATCCTTTGATATACTCCCGACATTGACGAATTTCTCGAGTGCGTATTTGAACGGTACATAGCTGGGGTGTTCACGTAAGCGGCGAGGCGACCAGCGGGGAACAAAGGACAAACTTTCCGTGCCAGGCGACGACATCGAATGGTGTGTGGTCTTGCCTGCAAGAGAAGAGTCGTCCCCCAACCCTGCTCAGCCCAAATTATCAGCTGTTATTCTGATGTTCGATGCTGTCTTGACGTACTTGTAAATAACTGTGGATAAAACAAGATGTCACAACGGGCATCTCAGCTGATAGAGAACCAACACGCACTTTCCCATGGAGACTGATCAACGTCAAAGCTCGCAACTGGAGACTCGAAGTCACGTGGATTGGCAAGGCCATGCGAACCGAGGGGCCCGAGATCAGGTAATTCGAAGTGCGAACCGAAAACCTCTTGAATATCTGCGTACAGACTTAGTTCATCAAGGCACGCCATTCTAAGTGTAGCACATACATCCACGGACAGGACCGTCAGGAAGGTTAACCTTGAACCTCATCCCACGTTGGATGACAACGAGCTCGCCCGGGCGTACCATCATCCTTTAGGTTCTTGATTAGCGTTCAAGCCCCATTTGATAGGATCGTCGCAGGAGATGCCTCACCTGCCAAACTCGGTCTGAATATCCAGCCTGCCCTGCTGTGGCAGGATCAGCATGTGACCGTCGCTATTGCAGAAGGCTTCGTTTCCCATGGACTTGTCGGCCGCGTAAATATGTACAGCCAGACCCTCCCGCAATACCGGTGAACCTGCACCACACAGCGTCTTTAGGCCGCGGGGAAAGTCGACGCCTGAACCTTCTCGCGGAACTGGGAATGGATGCCATGCAAGCTGGGTTGGGGACACTTGGACGTGGGGATTGGCGAGGGAAAATTCGGCCTCAATCTATATGCGTAAAGAGTTAACGAACGACATCGGTGAAAGATCGGGATGATGGTACATCGGGATTGAGGGGTAGTGGAGTAAATCCCTTATGAGCGACTGATGGTCGTATACGGTACAGCCAACTAAGGACTGATCAGGATCGTGACATAGTATGGCTGTTCACAACGGACTTACGCCGTCTTGCTCTCCGTACGAGGTGCAACGAAAGAGGTGCCAGTCACCTGAAGCTTATTAGCAAGAAAACGCGAGCTATCGCTGGAGAATTGCGTACCGCCTCGCTGTATAAGCCATATTTGACCCTCTGAGGACTATTCTGTGCGGCGGGGAGTGTGTCGGGCCTGTGTTTATGTTTACTCGAAGTCAATGGGGCCAGTTGAAAGGGTGCCTACACTGCCTCGCTAGCAAAGCGGTTTCCAAAGCCGACTTGATAGTGATAGGGATCCTTTGCCGTCAATGCAGTTATGTAAGCGGATTTGGCAGTGACGCTGTGAATCTGACGCTGACGGGCAGCGCGACTAGCGCGAGTGAGGCCTTTCACTAGTAGCATCGGCATGGCAGCGGCAAAGTAAGCCGGGCCGTGCCGGGACGGAGGCAGGGTATTAATCGGAAATCGGATATCGGATATTTCATGCAGGATTGGCCGGGTCTCGCCGTCGCCGATCGGGCCGGGGAATGACCACACCGCAATCAGAGGACAGAGTATGATGACAGAGTATTAAATCGCGCCCATAGAGACAGCACCCAACTATCAACCATCATGTCCGGCACAGAACCCAGGTTTCCCATCGACCTTACTCAGTACAAAAAGTTTGCAGGTCTCTTATTTCAGGAAATACATCACCTCACCTCACTTCACATCCAGGCTGAAACTGGATCCTTCCAGGCCCCAGCTCACTGCTGAGCAAAGGCAGACACTGCAGCATAATATCCAGCTTTTCCGTGATGTTATAGTCCTTTTCACCGCTACTGGTGCAGCTCGCGGTGTCAGTGGGCACACAGGTCGGTCGATCGACTTTCTTCGCGATCTGCGTTATCGAGATCGATAAATACTGACCTGCTTTCATCGTCCCCATAGGTGGCGCTTATGACACCGTGCCCGAACTATGCATCCTTCTCTCTCTCTTCGAGGCTTCTGACAGGTATTATCCTGTTGTCTTCGATGAGGCTGGTCCGTAGATCCCCCTTACTTCATCATTTTCTCGCTGCTAATGGACCAGCCCAGGCCACCGCGTCGCAACACAGTACCTTCTGTCAGCGCTCGAAGGACACATCCCCGCGGAACAACTCCTCCACTATCGTGAAGCCAATTCGAAGCTTCCGGGTCATCCCGAGCTTGGCCTCACGCCAGGCGTCAAATTCTCCTCGGGGCGCCTCGGACATCTGTGGCCTATGATTAACGGCATCGCGCTCGCCCATCGCGATAAGACCCTCTTCTGTCTTGGCTCCGATGGTTCGCAACAAGAAGGTAATGACGCAGAGGCGGCTCGTCTCGCGGTTGCAAAGAACTTGAACGTAAAAATCATCATCGACGACAACAACGTCACCATTGCCGGAAACCCGTCCGAGTATCTTCCAGGCTATGATCTCACAAAGACACTCCTCGGTCACAGCCTCGAGGTGGTTACTGTCGAGGGCGAAGACATTGACGCTCTCTGGGGTGCGTTTGTCAAGGTCATCAACCATCAGGGTCCTGCAGCTAGTGAGCCCCACGTCTATTTTGGTACTTTTCTTGCCTAGGTTGACATTCACTTAAAGTTATCTCGAAACGCGTCATGGCACCCGGTGTCCCAGATATTCAGGGAAGTCCGCATGGCCATGACGTAATTCCGGTTAAAAGCGCACTGGCCTACTTTAAGCACCGCGGATACCCGACAGAAAAATACAACGAGATTGAGAACGTTCTACTGAACATTAAGCCCTCCTCTGTCCCGTATCTATACCTTGGCTCAACACGTGAGACAAATGCGAACCGCGTCGTGTTCGGCGAAGCATCGAGTAGTGTACTTGATGGTCTGTCCAAAGAAGAGGCCGCGCGGAGGGTTATGGTTATCGACAGTCCGTATGATCCCAAGATTGAAAATAGCTTAACTACTGACCCAGACTGGCCAGGCGATCTCGAAGGTTCGACTGGTTTGAAGGTGATCCACAAAAATCATCCTGAAGTTTTCGTTTCCTCCGGGATCATGGAACGTGGAAATTTCTCCGCTGCGGCAGGCTTTGGTTTCGAGGCCGACAAATTTGGTGTCTTTTCGACTTTCTCTGCCTTCCTTGAGATGGTTGTCTCTGAGGTCACCATGGCACGCTTGAACCACTGCAACGTACTGTGCCATTACTCACACTCTGGCGGTGCGTGACTTTGTACCGTCTGCCTGGCTTGCATATTGATGTTAGCTCATAGTCGATGAAATGGCCGACAACACTTGTCACTTTGGTGTCAATTCCTTCTTTGCGGACAACGGCCTTGATGATGTGCATTCCTGGCTGTACTTCCCTGCGGACGCTCTGCAAATGCAGGCAGTCATCAAGCGTGTCTTCTTTGAGCGTGGCCTACGCTTCGTCTTCTCTACGCGTGCGAAGGTACCTTACCTGCTCAAGCCAAACTCTAACGAGAGGTTGTTTGGCGGTGACTACCAATTTGTGCCCGGTAAGGATGAGGTCATACTCGAAGGCAAGGCTGGATACGTTGTGTCATACGGCGAGATGTTGTATCGCAGCTACGACGCGGTATTGCGCGTACGTCAAGACGGATTGGACGTGGGTCTTGTCAACAAGCCCACGCTCAATCTCGTCGATGAACAGGTGCGGATATCCTACATCACGTGGTTGCACGTTGCTAACGTAAGAGAAACAGACGTTGAGGAAGATTGGCACGAGTCCGTTCGTGCTTGTCGTTGAGTCACTCAATAGGAAGACTGGGGTACGCACGTCGTATAAATCGACTCATTGCTCTTGTTGAGTTATTATCTTTGTAGCTTGGCTCTAAATTCGGTACCTGGCTGCTCGAGCGTCAGCTCACCCCCAAGTACGGCTATATGGGAACAACTAAAGAAGGTACGTATTTCCCGTCCTCTTACAAATGTTACCACATGAAAATATTACTGTAGGCTGCGGTGGGCTGCAAGAACAAATCCCTTTCCAAGGTCTCGACCCGCAGTGTACGTAGTCGTTATTGCCCATATATTCCCCAAGCCTCGTTTGACAACTTGCTTGTAGCGATTATTGTCAAGATCAAGGCGCTTTCTCAATAAATAATGGAATGGATGGGACTACGGTCTCGCAGGGGACGAAACAAAAGCGTGTAGATAGACTGTACATATTACGTGAACCAATGCAAAACTGCTGCCTTGTATGGTCGTGGTCGTGATGATGTCAGCAAAGTACAACCTCGATGGCCCCGAAGGAGCCAACAAAGCACCAGCTTTCTTCGCGCCTGTCCTACAGTCAGAGCACACCTTCATTTTTGCGCAAGCTTCAGAGCCGCATCTCCGGGCTTCCAGACGAAGATAGCGACGAAAACCCGGAATTCGAGGATGACGGTTCGGGGAGACCGCCGATCCCCCGCCGGCCTCCGATTCCGGAGCGTCCTGCGAGCAATCCCGGGAGCGAAGACGAAGAGCAGGACGACGACGCTCCTCAGATCGTGGTGCTGAAGGAAGGAAAGCATCTCAGCGCACTGGAGGCCGAGAACGAGAAGCGCAAGGGTGAGTACTAGCCAGCCAGCGCCACTAACTTCCCGGCGCGATCTGCTCGCTCGTGTGCTAAACTTGTTCTCACCCCACCCCAATCGATCTATATCTAAGCGAAGGGTCTGCCTCCACTGCCTGACCATGCTGCGAGGGTGGTGGCGGCTGCCGTGCCGTCAGGCGACACGGAGGACCGCAAGACGAAGAAGCCGGAGGCCAAAGAGAAGAAGAACCTCTCGTTCTCCTCCGGCACGTCGTCTTCGTCCAGACCGACGTCGTCCAAGCGCAAGGCTGTCGGTGACGGCCGTGGTGAAGAGGACGCCCCCCGCGCCGGCGCATCGACGTCGAAGGGGAAGACGAAGAAGAAGCCCAAGGTGGGACTGTCGTTCGCGGATGACGCGTAAGCGGGGGTGTACGGGTACTGTGCTGTACTCAGCTGTAGTATGCGGTGCGTGAATGTCAAGCTGAGCGTCGTTGTTGCTTTTTGATCTGACCTTTTGTTATTATAGCCACCGCACTGTAATATGATATGTTGACCTTTGGCCTAGGCCGAAGATGGCTCTTCGTATATCTTGCTGATGAGGCCCTACATGACGCCTTCGACGCCTCATGTTTTGTATGTAGGGTAATATAATATCGTTAGGTTGATCATGCATCATACAGATTTTTTTTGACCCGAACGTGCCCCGTGCTCCACTGCGCTAACATTACGCTTGGTTGATAGCCTTGTCCAATAATCGTTCGCTTCGTTTCGAGGTATATTCAACGACACGACAGGGATGTTTCAATATTTGGTTTATGTTATACAGTCCGCGTTACAGTACAACCATTGTACAGTAAGTATGAGCGTATTGAGTTACTCTAAGATTACACTACTATTGTCAGTCAGTAGATCGAATTTATGAAGACGTCATTAATAGCCTTATAACGCAAAATGTCGATGTCCAACGAACGAACGAAAATGGAAAAAAAAAAATACAGTTGTAAATGCATGGAGAAGTGATGCGCCGGCGATTGCCGTCACACTCAATGCATTCTCCTCTCATGTCTCTGCAGGGCATCTTTCCGCGTGAAAGTCTGGTTGCATTGGTAACATCTATGCACCTCCCTCGAATGAACTGTATTTTTGTGTCGCACGGCGTCGCTATCCCGACTGAATCGGGCCTGACACAGCGCGCATTTTCTCGCATTTGGGGCTTGAGGACTGACCAGGCCATCGATGGGAATATCACCCGAGCCTTCGTTTCTCTTATCCTTCTGTTCTGCGAGCACTTTGTCAAGTTCCTCGTGATAGACTCGCAAGTAATCTTCCCCATCGGGCCCGAAGTCGTATTCCAATTCCGCTGGGTCCGAGTCCTATAACATCCAGCTGTCAGCTCAGCCTTGCGCTTACTACGGGCTTCGCGCTGCTCACTTGCAACGCGCCTGCTAGGATCTCGTCTTCGCTGCCACCATTTTCTGGCCGCACGTCGTCTACAGCCCCGGAGTCCCATGCCCTTGAACGCTCCTGGGCTGCGAGGTTCTGTGAGGTGCACTCGGGAGACGTGTCCTATTCACAGTTCACGTCAGTTGCATTGGCCTGATTACAGCACAACATTTCTCTACCACCCAGGGACCGCTTACCAGCGAGACGTGGGTGGCCACATGTTGGTGATTTCGCCACTCGCCACTCACCATACTGCACGACTAGACAGACGGGAATGAACAGAGGAAATAGGCAGCGAACGGAGAGAAGGGAGGAGGATATCCTGGGGCGGAGGGATGGCCCATGGGGGCGTCTTTTATCCTGACAGCAGGCCATCTATTGGAGCTGCCGTTTGGCCCCCTGCGCAGCCGGCCAAGGTGCATCGTCGCAAAACGTCCCTCCCTCCCGTTCCCTCCGCCCGCCATCCAATTGTCCACTAGCGCGCTCCTTCCACAGCATACCCTGGCGATGTGCCTCCCTACCGTCATCCTTCCTTCTGATATTTCGCCGTTGCTTGACGCTCGACGTCCTGTCCTTTCCCGATAAGGCGAGGCCACCGTCAAAAACGAGGATCTGCAAATAGGCGCTCACATTGGCCCCGACGGCACAGCCTCGGCCTGTGTATACATGTGGGAAAGGCGGTTCTACGCGGGTACAATTAGCGTTGTGGCGGGTTGCTTGTGGAAGGGCGCTCTGTCTGTCTATGGAATGCCTCCACAGACATTCTAGGAATAATCATATTCTCATATTCTCATTCATCTCCCAACCCAATGAAAGGGATTAGAAGACGGTTTCTCATCCATTCTCCCTTTCTTGCGCGGGACAAGAGTCGGTGCATAACAGAATTATCCAGTTATGTGATAAGGGACGGATCAGAGTAAGTCACGCACCGGCAACGGCCGCACAGTTACATAAACAGATATAAGGCTTCTGGAGAGACGCAAGATAGTTTTCTGGGCTGGACATGCGGACGCCTGCATTAATTATTGGACGAAGAACCGTCTATTCCTTCATCCCTGTGCTTGCAAAGCCGTGCGGGTTTTCCCAGTGCCGGTCCTTCGCATTCGCAGGGGATCTAGATACCTGAGACGCACCATATCTCAATCGGAGAGTTTTCCCAAACGCAATTCAATTTCTCAGTTTGCCATCCTAGAATGTTAGTGGTATATATAATACACCTATTGTTTGCAGAGTATGTTCTGCCCACCTCTTAAATTCTGTGCGTTTTCTGCGGGCGCTAAGGTGTGAGATGCATTCCATGGGTACATTTTAATATCAACAGTGAGTGACGTTATCCGACAGGACAGCCGGATTATACATTATATTTTCCTCAAGTTGGCTGTTTTACCTTTCATGGACCATAACGGCGCTCATCACGAGCCGATGGCTATGCGAGCTATACGCGAGAGTTTGTGATAATAGCGTTCCAACAGTCGGTCGGTAAGAACGCTCGGGCTTTGGCCGATATTGGACACGAAGTCTGGCATTGACGAGGATTGAAGGTGCAAAGATCGTAGTTCAGGGGTACTGATGGATTTCAGTTCAGCAAAATGGAAAGAAGTGCACCATCACCATCATGATGCCAGTCCCGTGATCAACTGCTTGAAGATGGCCCACTAGGTTTTTGTTGTCTCAATGATATCACCATCAGTCGGAATGAGGCTATAAATTGCAAACAAGTTACATACATAAGCATTATTAGGTATCGTAAGACTATCGTAAGATGGTGTCGTCAGATTCGGGTAAATCTGACGTTCCTGTTGAAAGTTGAAGGTGCCACGGCGAGGGGGTTGTATCACTATACATCAAGATGCTATCTATTATATACCTAAAATGAAGAGAAATTTGACATGCTGTGTGATCCCTGGAACAACCGTCAACCACTGCCAATGAACTCTGAAAACAAAATTCTTACGAGTCGGACTCGATTTCCAATATACTGCACAATGGCCTCATCCCCGAGCTAATGTTGGTCTCTGATATGCCTTTGCAGTGCGTCCTTGCGGCTGCAGATCGTGTGACATTGCGGACATGCGTGTATTTCTTTTGAATGTGCCGTATTTTTGTGGCGCCTGACGTCGCTTCTGCGGCTGAACCATCGGTTGCACAAGTCGCACACGCCGCTCTCCTCCTTCTTCCTCGCCCTCCTCTGCTCCGCCGCCTGCTGTGTTCCACTGTCACTACCAGCAGAGGTGGGGTCGTCTATCTGGATCTCGGAGATCCCCGTCGAGGCATCCGCGTTCCCCTCCGAGGTCTCCCAGGTCGCACGTTGGGGGCCGGTCTCACCCGTTCCGCTGCCCGAGGCGGCGGCGAGCGACAGCGGTAATTGGACACCATCTGAGTGAATCGGAGTCGGAGTCGGGATCGGTGTGGGCATCGGGATTTGGCGAATCGCTGGTGCGGAAGGCCCTGGAGCCCCAAGATCGTGCGTTCGATTTGGTTCTCCCCGCGTCGTGAGGTTGAAGAGTGGTTGGATATCGCTGGTGTTGGCGTACGAATCAAGAAACAACATGACCTGGTCCTAATAAACGTCAGTCGACAGCACAATGTTTCAATTTGACACTACTCACGTCGGACGGAAACACGGTT
>QFEA01000481.1:0-18552 GCA_003315975.1 Lactifluus echinatus | reverse complement strand
AAATAGCATGACCTGGTCCTAATAAACGTCAGTCGACAGCACAATGTTTCAATTTGACACTACTCACGTCGGACGGAAAAACGGTTCCACCATAAACGTCTCGAGGAGGCATTTCATTGCCTGTACCCCACAATATGCCGTTTGCATAAGATCCATATGGATGCGCCATTGCTTCCTGTTCATGTGGTGATGTTCTTCCGATCTGCGTGCACATCTTTCAACCCAAGTCAATAACTGTACTGCCGCGCCAAGAACGTGACATAGCAAGGGCCAACGGAGGTTCTCTAGCCTCTGTGGACTAAATGTCCGTTTGATGGGTATCATCGCTACTCACCAATTCAAAAAAGCCGCGTTTGATATAAGCGTATACCGAGAGTCGAGGGAGAAAAGTCGAGAGAAAGAGTATGCTGGGAGGTATGGCCCATCGATCGACCTTTTAATATCCATGCTGTGTGAGCGAGTTGGAGAAAAAGCAGTTCAGTTCAATCCCTGGCGACGCCGTACTCGATGTTCTTTTGATTCGTTGTTGGACCATCGACCATTTACGGTAGGACTGGCGACCAAGAAAGGAAATTTCGCGACTTTGACGCCCGTCCTCGCTTTAGACGCCCAAAATTTGACGGGTTCTTCGGGCAACAGTGAGGCAGTGGCTATACGGTTCTTCGTCTAATACACGCCCTGGAACAGCGGGGCGATGCACGGGTGATATAAGTGTCCGTATTCTACGTCCGGATCAAGCCACGTCAGGCGATCCGCAAACACTTATCAGGTATTGGCAGTGTCCGCTGCGTCCTTGTATTCTATGGGGTATGAGATCGATATCCTGACATTGTCTCTTCGTTCAGCTGCCTTACAAAGGCGGAGATTCCGAAAGTACTGGCATGCCAACGGTGAAAGGCTCTCCTGCCCCACTTGTCCCAGGCAACGTTTACTCTCATGGAGTTGCATTGTTACCAATTGTGAGTGTGAGTAATTAAGGGCTTCGTTCTTGACTTGAGGCCATGGAAAAATCAGCCTTATAAATAGCTGCATTAAGAGATTAGCGTAATCTTTTCATCCAGCGCTACGCTACGTTAGTCAAGAATGTGCAAAGCCGCATCACCATTACCAAGTGTGGAAGCAACCCATAAAGGACTACATACATCAGATTCAAAGTTCATGCATCGACGAATGGAGAATCACTACTCTATCATGTATCAGAGGCATCCCATCATCCTTTTGCTCCCTCCGTCTCTTGCGCGCTAGTGTTCGAACCACCGTGTTTCTTCCTTCGGTGACGAAACATGGCGTCTGATCGTGTAAAGGAGATGTCACAGATGCTGCAGTCGAACCTCCCTCCGGCACTGTGAGACAACGAGTGCACCGCATGTCTTTCCCAATCGCTGTCTCGCACGAACGTCGCACCGCACTGACATATCCACCGTCCACCAGATCGATTCGTACACAAGTCATACTCCGCATACACGTCTCCGAACCGCGTGCGGACGCTCCGGAGTGTGCGGGTCGATCTCGCCTCCCCAGCGAACTCTGGCTGGGGCAAGGGAGGCGTGGCTGGCTGTTCGGAGGCCTCGGCAAAACCCACGCGGCCGTGCAGACTCGTAGCAAGGGGACTCGGGGACCCATGCTCTTGCGTTCTGTAGGCACTGGCAGGTCTCCGCGCAGCGGGAGCAGACGTCTGAGGGTGAGGCTGAATTGGCGATAGAAACGTAGAGGAGGCTGATTCGGCAGGACAGTCGTCCGGGGAGGGAGTGCACGCGAACGTATCTGGAAAATCACGGACGGGCATCGCGCGGACGGATTGAGGAGGGGGTATGTTGCCTGCAACCTTGTTCCCGACTAACTGCTCACCAGACGCAGCCGGGCCACCACAGACATAGGGACTCTTCGGCCAAGCCGGTAGGGTTGAAGCTAATGCGGTGTTCGTCGTCGTTCGTTGGTAAGGCTGCTCTGGGAACGCCGAAACAGATCTTGCTGACGAAGCTGAAAGTAGGTCTACCCAGAACTCGTCGTTTGCGTAAATTTCCCCCGGAAAATCCGGTGGAAGATAAACATTCCGGCAAGTCTCCGAGTACGAATGAACATCCGATGTCACGGCGTATCGGCCACAAGATGGGTCGTAGATGAGAGGGACGTCATGGTATTCGGACTGGGGAGATCCCGACAGCCCATGTGAATAAGTAGCTTGCGGTAGCAAGTGCTTCTGGAACGACTGAGTGGTATCGTTGAACCGTCTCTCCGCTTGACCATTAAAATTGAACCCGAACTCTCGTGTAGTCGGTTCTAAGTGATGTAGTGAATAACGGCCCGTGCCTGTCATTACTGAGCCTTCCTCTGCGGTGAAGTGGTTATTCGGGTGGATATCTGTAAGGCTTATCGTAACCTTGAGGCTCCTGGTCGTCACAGAAGGTAACTCTGCTCCAGTCGTTAGATGGTGATGCACAGGTGGGGGTAGTGAGGGTGATGGGTGGGGTATGCCCTGGGCGTTCTCTTAACTATGTATCTTTCTTTGTATTCAAATCATGACCGAAATTTAGAGGAACGCCCATCGTGTGGCACTAGTTCCTCGCCCTGCGCACATCCGCCATCTAAATGGCCATTTGCAGAAGTTCTGTGCGCCTAGGCTGTGACACAGAACAAAAGCGTAAGCGTACATATGTTTATGTGTCTTCGCGAACGAGCATTATTCCGGTTTGGGGACGTGGTCGTTCATAAGTAGATTATCAAGATCCATTTGCGTGGGCTTGGACTCAGCCCAGCCATGCAGCTGGTTGCCTTGCTCTGCACCATCACGCCATGCTGCTGATGGGTCCACGATTGCCGTACGATGCTGTGTGCATATGCCGGTACTCGGCTTTTTCCAGGTCCACGTCTGGCGCCTTTTGTGGAACACTGGCAGTCTCACCCCAACCTGAAACTCCGCCTGTACTGTGGCGGAGGTATCACCGGCCCCAATGAGTTGTGCTAGATGTGAAAAAACGTGTCAGTTTATGGTCAAGAAGGACATGATAACATGGGCACTTGTGACCAAGGTCATGGGGTGTCCGTGGAAGCCGGGGCGCTGTACTCGGCTTCGGACGGGAACCGTGTACCCGGCTCGTGTTTTACTTCCAAGAGCATCGTAGACCAGGACACGAAACGTCTCCGTTCATCATACATATGTATGATACGAAATCTGAAACACATACGACTCGGACGAGCCCCAGTCGATAACATTATTACCCGGCCTTCGGCGGCCGGGTTCAGAACGGTCGGCCCCACAGGAGGACCTCTGGCTTGACCGTCGTGAACCCCCCCCGCCCGTCCTGGTGGGCAATAATCGTAGGCACATCCTGACAGATGCGTACTGGGTGGTTGTGGCAACGTACGTATGGCAGTAGGGAATAGCATCGGTAGCAATTATTGACCTCTCAAGCGGTCATGTCTCTGATCATGGTTCCTGAGTCCATGTACGTACCGGGCTTGGGAAGGGATCCGGGTTCTTGATTGCTTGATGCGATCAAGATAACTTAGGTTCACCGGAGACGACGCTCCCCACCTTACAAGTGTGGGTTAGTTAGAAGCGTGGGTCGGACCGCCTCCACATTAAAGTCTCTCATTGGTTGCAGCTCTGCAACTCCGCCAGGGCGGGCGATTCCAATGTTTGGTAATACGGTAATACAAGGACTACTATAGTCGTCGGTCGACGTACATACTACTATATACATACATCGCCGTCTGAGAAAAGGAGTGACGGACATTAAGCGATGGACTACAGCTGTAAGGTGCTACGGACTATAATAGTACAAAAGGTATAGACATGCGGAAAGTAGGTCTTGGGGGGAGGCACAGTCATCCCAGGAGTATAGGCACAAGCCAGCATGGGGAGAGGGGAGGGGAGGGGGAGGTTCGGTTTCTGGTTCTCGTAAGGGCAATACAGTTTTAGGCCACCTCGACCACAAAACCAACGTCAGGACACTGAGGCTTGTTCGACGCGGCCCTGTCCCTCGCCCGAGCCTTAGCACCCGCGCAGTTTGTAACATTCTTAACATGTCGTTTCAGTGCATCCTCGCGCGTAAAGTGATAATTGCAGCGGGGACATTCCCAGGACGGCGGTTTGTGCGCAAGGACACTCTCGTGACGCTTGAGGTCACCCAAGGTCTTGCATACCTGCTTGCAGCCGGGGACACTGCATGGGTAGCGTATTGCTCTGAGGTTGGACAGCAAGACGGAGTCCATCGACGACTTTTTTTTCTTCGTGGGCCGTGCGGTGAGAAAACTGGCACGCCGTTTGTCGCGACGAGAGGTAGAAGCAGGTACGGGTGAACCGTACTCGGTATCTTCCTCTAGTGTGATGACGTCATGGTCATCGGTAAATACGGGTGAAGAGGGCACGGGCGAACCGCGTGGGGTGTTCTCCGGCGTGATGAAATCGTCGTCAACTATGGATGCAGGGGACTGAGACAAAAATGTCGACTGCGAGTAAGACAACGATGGCGTGGGAGAGGGAGGTATGAAAGGAGACAGGTCGGTGTCTTGGTCGCGTCTCCCAGCGTCATCGTCAAACCCATCATCGGCAAGGCTGAGGAGTGCTAGCGGGGCACGCGATTCCGTGGTGAGCCGCTCAGCGGCTATCGGCGCTTGCAATTCGACGATGTACGGCGCGTGCAGTGAGGCACCATACGACTCAAACGCTGGGAAATCGTGAAAGGGGTCTGCATTGAGTAGCATAGCATCTGATGACGGTATTAAGGGTTCGGGAGAGTGGGTCGTAAACATGTCGGAAGCAGAGTGGTTGTAGGCGTATATAGCGTTGTCATGTTCCACAGCAAAGTCGAAGAGATTAGGCACGATGGAAACATTAAGGGGTTTTTCAGCCTAAAGAAGTACGCGTCAAAGGAAGATAAGGTACTGGTAAGAACGAAAGACGCACGGTCATGCGCCCCTGGCGCGAATGATTGAGAGACTTGGTGAGAGAGGGGGAAACTCCAGAGGATCCCGACCCGAAGTTCAACTTCTGGGGGGAAGTGAGACTGCAATACGAGGAAGAGGTGTTGGGTGTAGGAAAGGAAGCCATGCAGCGAGTAATGTCGTACGTGTTCTCAGGAAGGTGGACAAAGGAGAACGATGTGGACAGAGCGAAGCGAAGAGATCAACGAGACAATGAGAGAGTAGGGGGATAAGAACGGCAATGCAGGAAAGAGGGGTGATATTCAAGGAAGGAACGTAGACTGTATGGGGCGCATTTGTGGGCCTTTGAACGACACAGTGGTCGGCCCTAAGGTAAACTGCACGACAAAGAGAAGAGCGAGTTCAAAGCGTTAGCGCCCAGCGATCAGCCGTGACATGAGATGTACCGCATTTGGACGGTTTTTGGACGCAAAGCACTGTATGCTTATGAAGGAGAACTCACACTCCGACTTTTGTTTTTTCAACATGCTGGCAGTATTTGAACTCAGCGTCCATGACTTAAGGACAGTCAAGTTACTGTGTACGCTGAATCTGAGACATCAAAAACAAAAATAAAGACTGAAAATTTGCGACCTTTGTTGCTGTCAGTTGTCCGTCATCATATAACTGCGCTTGAAGAGCCGGACCTGAAAAAGCTACTAACACCTTACTGAAAACATGTCAAAAACAAAGCACTTGTAGAAGGGTACTGACTGGGTAGCCATGCGATCCAGTAGGGCAAGGGGCAATGTCGGTGATAACACCCTGTGTCCGAGACGAGAAGCAGTCGATGGCCAAGCCAACCGTCAGGCGCCGTCGTCACGGCATATCATACCCGTCACGTGATTGACACTTGCCCTCTAAATATTATACTTCTTCACACTTCACTTGATATTTTACAGGAATAATGAGATTTGCAAAGTGAATTTCTTGCATTTCCTGTCGAATTGTAGAGCGAGAAACTGTGAAGCCGTGCAGGCCGGCGCACTGTGCCGGCCTATTGTCCTCCAAAACAGGCTGAACACGCGCAAATACGCGTGTTGTAATCTATAAACTAATCCCTCGTCTTCGGCGGACTGGTGATCGGTTTTGCAACACCAAGCACCGCACATTCTGGCTGCGACGAACGTCCTGCAGAGGTCCCTGCGGCGGGTTTCAGCCAGCGTCATGTCATTGTCCTTGTCCAAAGCATGGCCCGTATCAGCTCTGGGCCTCACACTGCAACTCGAGACTTTCTTGTCCATGTTACCAAGTCTGGCTCTGGCACGGTATCATTTCCTTTTTACATGATTGACAAGCCTTCCCCGCCTCACCTCCGTGTCTGTCGGTGCGATTATCTTATCGCTTGGCTCCGTCTCCATTGTTCACTTTCCTTTAGCACACCTGCGTGATTCTCGGTTTTTCCTACAAAGACATTCCAATATGAATCGTACGTGGCCACTAACTGCCCTTTAGTTGTCTGTCACCACCTTGGAACTATGGATACTATACTATGGCTTTGCTTTCTCATCTCACCTCGAGACGTCTTCAAGCTTCCAGCTGGAGAGATTGCAACATGTTGAATGGGCCGCAACGAAGGCGTCAAGTCTGAGGGCAGCGGTGGACATCATGATAGCGGTGCCTGTCTGGAGGTTTAGGCACAGGGAACAGGAAACATACGATGTCCAACCTCTGCGCGTTGTCCCTAAATCCGCGCAGTGAAACATGGGAAAGAGCTGAGTGAACCAAGCCGTCTCATTCGCTCTCATGTCCCCGCGTGGGTGCACGCTGACAGTCTTTCGCTTGGGTAAACTATACGAACATATATTCCGGTCTTTCGTCTCGCCGACTCGAGGCCATATCGACGACCCCTGTCTTCCTTAAAACCCGAACACTCTTCCTGGAAACCGTACCTATGAGACCACGCGCCCGCTGGGCCTTCTCCTGCCCCCCTGCGTCCCTCTCGCCTTGTCACCATCTTCCATCTGATGGAAACACACACGCAGATTGGATCAGGGCCAAGAATGCGCCGCCTTCACTTAGGCCGGCCTTTTGAAATTCGGCGCGCAAAGTTGAATATGTCCGAGGGGCGGGAGTCTTCATATTACATGTGCATCATTTACTGTACGGTACGTACGGTAATCCCTGCTCCGGGGCCAGGTACCGTTTCCGAGTCCTCGATTACTCGAGATCCAGCGGCCGGGGCTCCGAGTCCGAGTCCGAGTCCGACTCGGACGTCGGACGTCGGACACACAGCGCGACCGTCGCCCTGAAAGTTTTTAATTTCTCTTTCTCGCATAAGTTACAGTGTAGTTACAAAGTACAGAGTGGACCTGTTATGTCATATACACGCACGCGAATCGACGTCTCACGTCCCCTGTTTCTGTTGCTGATGATGATGTTCGCCTGCGCACACGCGCGCACTGTCCCCGTCTCCCCGACGACTTCCATTCTACGGACCCATCATCCGCCAGCCTCGCACGGTGATATCTCACCCCACCCTCACTCACAGACCCCAAGTGTTCCTGCGCCAATCCGCCGTCCTGCATTCCCATTCCCATCTATCTCCACACCAACCAGTCAAGCGCCATCGAAACGATCAACGACGACGACCACTCGCCTCACCAGCCACAGCCGTTGCACCCCCTGGACTGACCACACACCACGCGCATCCCCATCCTGCGAAGCACGAATGTTCTCCAGAATACCGGCCCTATCCTCGTTCCGAACGCCTCGCTGCTAGTGCCGACGGCGCGCATGCACGCTCTGATCTGTGATATGATAGGTGATAACGCACTGCGTGGATCACGGCGGACCCGCATTGCGGCGCAATAAAGTCCGGGGCGCCGTATCCGTTGGTCCAAGTCACCACATGCATGGTGCGTCCTGTCTATTGTATTGAATTGAGTATTCGCCACTCGAAACTACGATCGGTGGGCTTATCTATCTATACAAATTCTTCATTAAGCATTAAGCATCATTTTATGCTAGCTAGAACCTAGCCACTCCCATATCCCATCCGGAAAAACATTAGCGTATCTAACTTACGAGAATTTCTGCACCTGCGAGCTCTAAGTCAAGCAAACCCTCAAGCCGTCCCACGCCTCATACCCCATCTCCGCGGTATCACAAAGTCACCTGGCCCTCCACCAGCGCCAGCGTCCTGGGGTTCTGCCTCCTGCCGGTCCGGGTCGTGAATGCTGAGGTAAAGCTCGACCACCGCACGCGCGTCGGTCTCGAACAACGGGTCCAATCCATGCCTCTGGCGCAAATCGACCAAGAGCGCCATCGCGTTGGTCGGGTCGTCGTCGTATGTGCACGGTTCCGCCCATAGAAGTGGTGCCGCTAGCGCACGCAGCGTGTTCTTCCCCCCCTCGTCAGCGGGGAGCACGCACGCGGCGTGCATGAACAACACAGCGAGGCACCGCTTGGCCATCCCCAAGTCCGCTTCCGTCGCCTCCGCGAGCGCGGGAGTACGGCCGTTACCGGCCGCACCACCAATGGACCCCCGCCCTGGCCCATGAGCACCTTGCATGTACAATGACAGGCTCCCGTGGAGCAATGCCACACCGGCTTCAGCGAGGGGTCCGCCGGCAGTGTCGTCGTCGTCCCCCGAAAGGCCGCGCAGGACGTCGGACAGCGCGCGCGCGAGGTAGTCCCCGGCGACCAAGCGGCTCCGCAAGGACTCTGTCATCACAGCCGCATCCCGTGCACGTTGGTTGATGTCATAGAGGAAGGCGCGGTACGCGACGAGCGCACGCCACGCGAGGAGCAGCACTGTGCTCTGCGCGATGGCAGCGATTACGGAGACCGAGTGCGCCCGCAGGGCGAGCGCGTCCCGCGTCACCGGGTTGAAGTAAAAAATCGTCCACTTGGCCCAGTGTTGCGGCGCGTCAAGCACGGGGCCTTCGCACGCGCGGGAGAGGAGCGATACGATGTTCAGGCACGTCACCGCACGCGTATCGAGTTGTTGTCGGTCCGCTAGGGAAGGTGCAAGCGCGTCGAACTGCCGTGAATGAGCCGCCACGAGCAAGTCTGGGGGCACGGCGGAGTGCAGCAGTCGCACGAGATGAACCGCGAACATCTCCGGACTGAAAAGGAGGGCCTGTGCGGCAATCGCACCGTCCGGTGTGAGGCTAGTCCCAGAAGGGGATTGCAGGAGGCTCGGAAGCGCGCCGATGAACTCCTCGAGGTCCTTGTTGTCTGTGATTGCGAGGAGGGTCCAGCGGAGGGCTGTGTGGTCGAGCTCGGCACCCTGTGCGTTATCGTCCGTGTTCCAGCGAGAGGCTAGATAGTCTGAATACCTGCCTGCGTTCGACTGTTGGGCTCCCCGCTTGCCGCGGCGGCGTGGTCGTGGTCGGCGGTCGGCGATTCTGTATTTGATGGACGACAGAATAGCGGTGAGGGGAGTCTTGTACGGACAGTCGGGGAAGATGACAGGAAGGATGGTGAGAAGGATGTATACGACGAGGATAGGTATAGTTAGAAAGAGTAGAATATAGGCGAGCGTGGAATCAAGGTTAAAGAGGAAGACGAGAAGGCCAGCAAAAAAGAGGAAGAGGGAGGCATGAATAAGCCTACAAATGGGGAGTTGCATCTCATCAAGTCGACAACCATACAGAGAGATGTTTCACTCACAGCGGGATAGCTCCAACCAATTCAGTTAGACGGAACTTTTGCACGCCTTGTTGCAGATAGGTCCGCATGCGAGAGCGTTGGTGTGGGTTAAAGCGTTCTTCTATGCCTTGCAAATACATGCGTGACCACTGCTGGACAAGGGTTGCCATGAGGGCGCATACAAGGCTGCAAGCCAGGCTCAAAAACCAAAGCGCGTTGATGACGACGTAGGCATTGTAGTTTTGAGTGGGTAGGGAAGGCAGCACGGCACGTTGATTTGTTGAGCTCGCCAAGAGAGTGACGACCTGTGCAGTCAAGTTCATATTGACCGCGGCAGAGTCAGGTTGGTTCAACGCATGGTAACTATCGATGAGGAAGGCAGTGACGACTGCAGAGAAAAGACCCGACTAGCGCGAGTAAAAAAAGTCACGGTGATGGGTGTACCGCCTCGTAAAGCTGACTGGTGTACTCACGAAGATGAGGATGCCATCCATGTCTCCCTTCCAATCCTCGACGAGCGCTTTGTCGAATTTGTCGGCGCGGGCGAGGCACAGGGACCATATATGCGCAGAGCTGCCGGAGACGAGAGAGGGCTGCTGACTCTCGACGCCGAGATGACTGTCTGCGACAAGTGAGATGACATAGAGGAAGTATTTCGACTCAAATACCTGCACCGGCCATGGACACGAGGGGAATGTCCTCTGGAGAGACATCGATGGGTTGATGTTCAGTCATGTCTGAGGGTCACAGAGGACAAGAACGGGCATATGCATATATATACCCATTAGTGCGATACCTGGTCAGGTCAGGCACATCTGTCATGTCATCACAAACAAAGAAATTGACATCACGGCGATTAGACGACGTTGATCAGCCACAGCCATACAACAGACCAGTCCTTTAGCCATTTCCGGCCACCTCCTTGCTCGAGACCCGCCTCGACCTCGCTCTATGCGCATAACCGCTCTCCGTCTGGCCTCTAAGCGTCCATCTGACCCACGTGCGACTCTTTTCCCCCCGATCCAGTGAGCAGCAGACACCCCCTCATCCATCTTCTCATTATCCCCGCAGATTATACCGCCGAATTCTCCGCGCACATCGATCCCTCCCAGTGGAGATGCGTTCGCTGGGGGACGACTACGTCAAAGCTGGTTTGTCCTCATTCGTCTTCCGTCCCCGCACCGTATCTCACTCCACGCTAGAGTTCCGTAGACACAAGAACGTCACCAACCCGGCGCATATAGTCGGCTTCTTGTCTCAGTGGAAGGTCTACCTCGCCCAGATCCCTCCCGGGCCCGAGGCACAACGCTTTCGGGGAAAGAAGTTGGACCCGACCGCCTTCGAGAAGGTCTGCTTCACCGTGCGCTGCCCGGCCTTTTGCACCATCATTGACCAGTGGCCATATTCTTAGCTTTCTGTGGAGCAGCTTGGTCAGTTGTATGAACTGATGCAAACCACGAAGGACCTCTGGAAGCCAGTCGACCCACATGTTGATAGAGATTGACCCTCGAAAAAGGTGTTCATTCCTCGCCCGCCCTTCTTCAATACACATACAGTGAGTGATTCTCCATTCATTCTGAAACCGTCCAGCATCAGCCCTTAAGCACGTGTCTGACCGCTTTATTTTCAGCCACAGACACTAGAAGGCTGCCAGCGAACTTACATTCACTCCTAATATCCCGACACACATATCCTTGAATGACCATATATCGCATGGGTCCGAACACCGTTTGGCATGGAAATAAGGTGTGGAGCCACGGCGTATAGTCCTCCCACGTATTTCAGCATGTCGATTTCGCACGACCGTGGCCGACAATACGAATACGATAGGCATACATAAGCGTGAATATCGCCATTTCTACGGAGCTTTTATGCCATCCAGAAACACCTCGGCAGTTGCGACACCCCGCTCCCGGCATGTTGCCAAGTATGAAGCCGTGCTGCTGATAAGCATTTCTGAAACATACAACACATTGTGGAAGGTGAAAGTCCAGATCTCAAGGAGACAGACAAAGAGATTGACCAGAAAGCGGGCCAAGTTGCCGTCCCCTCCTAAGGGCAGGCCGAGTGCAGTTTGTCCCTCGTCGGCTCATTCGTCAAAGATGTTCGTCAAATATGGGTTTGGATATATCGGACGTTAGCGAAGGTTCCCCCCTCTTCTCGTAGCCATGCTACATGAGAGTGCATGCACAGCTAATTCCTCGATTGGGGGGCTGGTGCGTCGTCATCACCTCGTTCGTGACTTTGTCCGAAGGGTAACAAAGGAGAATGTCCCCGAAGGGAACAAAGGAGGATGTCCCCGAGATAAAGTTTTCAGACTTAACCTTTGACTTTGACGCCAATACAGCTTGGCGAAAGAGCATGTGCTTGCTTTGTCATTCCTATGTCCGTTGACTGAATTCCTGATATGCTACATCTTCAATGTTGCAGGTTTGCATGAGCTGTTTTTGTGTCATAGTCCCATGTTACTCATCATTGGCGACTCAGTCACCCACCTTCTGTCTTTCTTCCCCTTCTGACACCGTCCGGCGTTCTGTTGCGAACGCCAAATATATACGAAGGAATGTTCCCTTCTCCCTTCGCGATATATATAGATTCGCCATCTTACTTAGGGCTAATAGCTCCCACCCATGACCGAGTCGATGCCATCACATCCCTGGAAACCTCTTATCCTCTGCGCTCATATTTATCTTGGCTTCTGCTAAGCGTACCTACACCTTGACCACTCCCTCCTAAGTCATATTCCTGGTAAGTCATAACCCCTAATAAGTCATACCTTTTCCACCAATGTCGCCACGACTCGTCACCCATACTCTCCAGTAAGTCATACCCTGGAGCTTCCACGGAGGGCCCGGGTATGACTTAGGAGGGAGCCGACGTAGGCTCTAACACCATCCGTGCAATGTCTGACTATGCCGCTATTCATCTCTCGCCACTTCCGTTGTCATTTTTTACCCTCAGAAACAGAAACTGTCAACTACGCGATCCCCGATTGAACTGCTCTAAATTACGATGAGTGTCACCTTGGAGTGGGCAACATTGGCCCTAACCCGGGTAGGTCTAAGGCGACAGTTTACTACTCTACTCATCATCATCATCATAGCTACGACATCTATTACCGCTGAGTCGTCGTTGTCGGCGCCCAAACAATTAGACCATCTGCGTTGACAGGAATTATACCAAACCACAAAACACTCCCAGCCTGTATATCGAGTCACAAAGTATCAAAGACATCGGATCATGGCAAGTGAGTGTCAAAGCCTAGTGCGTATTCGGTATCCACGATCAAACGTGAATTCAATTCACGTAAACGGATATCTTGCCAATCCCAATCCCATCGCTTCCGCCGGCTGTCCAAGCCAAGGGTTGCTGATCGTGAAATTGGTTATCTTCCTTTCCTTTATGGTTGATATGTCGATGCTTACGGCATCTTGAAGAGAGTTTTCAGTTTTCATCATAAACACAGTTGGTTTGGGCAGCGTCATTCTTCCCGAAGCTTTGTTTACTTCATTATCCCCGTTGATGCTAATATATATTGTCACCCAAGCTAGCTGAGCAACCTAGTACGTAGTACTACCTGGATTCAGGACGCTCCTGGCCGAAAGTATCTCATTTGCTTATCTCGATAGTTTGACAATAGTCGGAACGCGAACATGTTTCGAAGTCTACCACGATCAGGTAGGTTGGGTTTTAATGTCCAGTTGCCTCCAGTCAAACTTTATGTTGCGTGATAACCCCCCCATTACCAGGAATCTTTAAAATGTCATCCTCACGAGCGGTATCAAGTTGACAATCGCTTTCGCAGTACAGGAACCCCATGTCTTGGATGACCTACCACTGCTCGTCAATAGTAGGATACAATGACGTCAAGCAGGGTTACCCATTCTTGTGTCTTTCGGCCGACTTGCGGAGCAAATCATTGATGTCGAATCTCTGGGACGATATACCATATCCTTATCCTTATTATACCCGCCGCTATTACCCCGTCTCATACTTAGGAAACGGGTTTGATCACCTCCTATCCCGGGAATCCGCTGCCAGTAAAGCCCACTGCGAGCAGCTTGTACCATCCCTCGCGGCCGTCACTTGATCATCTCCTCTAGTCTGGTCTTAGGTCAACACTGACATATAAGTTCTTCACAGAGAAACATGGCGGGCTCAGTGCCAACCCTGCTAATGCAACTTTCCAGGGGCCAAGGCAGAGTGGCGGCTTGATGGCTAATTTCTCCGAAGAGACTGTTTTGTGCGCAGCCTTCGCTCAGTCTCCTTAGAGCTCTGAGACATCCTTCGACCTAAGTCATCGTCTCATCCGGCTATTACACAGATACTACTCGTGTCAGACAGCTCTACTGGGGGGCGCACTCAATTCAAGTTGGCAATGTAAGGCGAACCTGCTGCTGCGCGCGAAATGGAACGACCAGTGCGATCACTATGCAGACCCGAACCACACCTTCAGTCTCGCAACGACCTCAACAAACGATTTTAAATCCATCTCCTCCAGATACATCTTCGTTGCCTTACGCCCAGTGTCCCTTGCTCCACTTACATCACCGCTTTGACGGCGCTTATTCACTAGATCCGAAACCGTAGTCTTGATCTCTTCTTGCACCCTGTGGCCGAGGGCTCAGTTGAATTACATTAAACTTCTGAAGCATGGACACATACATAAATCTGAGGTAGGTTCCCCTTAGAGGGCAGGAATTCAGAGTGTCCAACCTTGTTCTCAAAGCTCGCGCCACACTTGAGCCCACAACGTCAATGTGGGCGAATGTGCCACTGGGACGTATGTGACCCAAGGCGCGGACACTCCTTTTTCACATTCTCTACTCCTGCCCAAACTCGCGCGCGAACCCCACTAGGCCAGCTTCAACAAGTCAAGGCCACTGAACACAACCGCATTATCCATTAAGCGGCGAACTAGGATGTCAAGTGAGGCAAGGTCCATGCGAGTACCGGTGCTCTAACTATGACCCAAGTTGGACTCAGAGGCGAGTACTCAGCCTTTGAAAAGGCAGACATTTTCCGCAGGACATCTTATGTCTGCAGGGGCTGTTTGACTTGTCTCTTTGTTAAACCAAGAAAGTAGCTGCAGTACACGGGAAGTTGAAACGCTAGGTGAGTCGAACGATAAATCTGGCACAGATTTGAGCTCGTCCACGGCGAGCGAGTACCCATAAGACTGGGAGGGACAGACTCGAAGGCGAATAAAACGCGCAAGCAGCCCCGCCTTTACGACCATGTCCTGCCCCTCTGACTCGGAGACACTGTCGCATGCAAATCCTTATCGATAAACCCTCCAATATTCAAATCTGGGCTGGAAATAAAAGGATGCTTTGAGCCGTATACATTTGTGCAACAGACAGTGTGTAAGTTATATAATAATACACTGGGAATTCATACGGTAGTTGATCCTGTAGCTAGAGAGCAGGGAGATAGGGAGATACATGCCAATATGGGTGAATGGTGAATGGAAAGTGAAGGAAACATTGTTTAAAACATTATTTGGGATAAAGACTAAGCGTGGATGTAATCCGTACTGTACGTAGTCTGTAGGGTAGGTCTTCCGGACTGTAGGTCTTCCGGATCCGGGGGGCGAACCGACTCGGAGGTCTTATTTCGGAAGTCCGAGATCCGAGCCATGGCATCAGTCACGTGGTGCGGATTTGTGGGCGATGTGATTTTCAATATGCCGGATAATGCCGAATATTGCCTCATTTGGTAGATGTCAATCCGTCCGTCGCATTTGCATTTTTTCGGACAAGCGGGACAAGCGGGGACGTGCGCAAATGAACCCCACGCAAGAGCACCCGGATCCGGTTAAACTTCGTCACATGCACATGCTAGTTGCCAGTAACGCGACCCAAAAGAAATGCGACATCAATGAAATGGACCTGGTGGGAGGGCAGATTGTTCTGATTGCGGAGCAGGACATATGCTACTCATGGCACCGACTCGGACTCGAAATAGACTGTCATGGATATCTCGGGCATGTATTGTGATATCTATGCCTAGTGCCACAACTTTCCAAAGGCGATCGTACGCGTCAGGTTGTGGCGTACGCGTACGGTAAGGTGTCTCGGTGCCGCCTCAAGCCGAACTGACCTGAAGCGCATTTTCTTCGTTCTTTTCGACCTCCAATCGGCCCAGTGTCCCGTAAGCACTTCTGCGCGGCCATTAAACAGTTTGGGCTTTTGATCCTCCGTCTCCACAACCGTGCTTCGGTCACAATGCAATGCGTGCCATTCGTGAATTGTGGAAAAGCGACCCCGCCTATTCACGGACACCACGATATAAAGTCTTGGGTGGATTCCCGCCATTTCTGGCCCTTTAGGACTCGGACTTGCGCTGTAGATCGGTGCCGCAACTTCCTAGACAATTTTCTTTCCTGTTCGTCATCCATATCCTAGATGCCTGCCCGTACAATTGAAGATGTGCTAGACACGAAAGTTGTTGGACCAAGCCACCAAGTCCACTTCCCAGTCCACGATTACTCCGTGAGTGGTAATTCATTTTTATGATGTCTCCTCGTGACTTATCGCTACGTATGCGTGGTCTGCGAAGTGGGAGGGCTTGGCAGAGCAACGGTGGCCGCCACGGTTTCAATTTGGCCATCCTGAGACGGAATTTGATTTTATTTGGACACCGCCTGCTGGTTGCAATCTCGGCGAAGGTGAGGACGGCGCATACGTTGGTGAAACTGTGCAGCACGAGTCCACAATCGTCCACTACGTTCATGCGGAGGAAGATGAGTCGTTGTCACCGTTGTCGGACTCCTCGGGCTCGAGCGACACTTCCTTACTTTCTTTGCTCGAGTCGTCACCGGCATCCAGTGGCTTGTCGCACCATCCAAACACCTGCTTCGACGACGAGCAAGATCTGGTCTTCCCGGATCGCGGGGCCAAGGCAACAGACATTGAGCAGCCCATCGCCAGCGACACAAATACTCAGTCAGTTCCGGTGCGAGGGGACATACCTCTCGCCGTGGACGATGCGAGCCCTTCTGGGCCCGTTGTCACTCCAGAGGAACCAGCGCAAACGCCTCGCGTTCGTCGTTCTCTTTTGTTTTATGTGCGCGCAAATATTGAATCGTGTTGTCCGAAATAGGCACCGGAAGGCTGGACCTACCGTCAAATTCTCGAAGTGATCGCCTTTCCGCCTACTGAAGCGCCGCACCTTTGGTACTCGAAGATTTCAGAGCTGGTTGATCGATTGGGCATGCCGAGAGGCTCGACTGGCAGGGACATCGTCGCTTTTGTCCTGCGGATTGCTGAAGTCAAGGGTGATCTCGAGAAGGTTGCGCAGCTTATCCGGTCGCTGGTGGCCGCCGCAAAGGCAGCTGAGCGTCAAGCTATCATGTCGAGTATGGTCGCATCCCGTGATTCCAGAGCGCGCATCGCAGCTCCTGCGGATGGTACAGAGTCCCTTGAAATTAGCTCAAGCACCACCCGCAAGAGGTATTATGATGAGGTACATAGATACCTGGACGTCAGTGGTCATCATTATTCATGGGAATATCTTTGCTAGGTATCCTCGGACTCCGAGGCTGAGCTTGTCGATGAACTGGAGTCATCCAGCGATGAAGATGACGCAGAAGGACCCTTGGAATTTGCTGCTCTCCGCCCGAAGTATACGGAGGAGGATCTATATTGCCGCATAGGTGACTGTCTTTGGGCATTCGACAACCCCCGCACCTGCTTGAAACATAGACGGAGACACTTTCCAGTGCAATGGCTTTGTCCTGGCCCATGTAAAAGTAAAGGGAGGGAATTTGCGCGCGACGAAACTCTCAAGCGCCATCTTCTCTTCCCAAATCACGCGGCATGCAAGGAGGTGGTCCTCAATATGCTCGGAATGACCAGCATCCCAGAGATGGGCACGGCTTGGATGGCACCACTTCGCGATGGCCCTGAGCGGCCGTGGGAGTTGCCAGGCTTCAGGCTCACAGACCTCAAAACAGTCAAAGAAAACAAAATGAGGCTCCGCGATTCGAACAAGGCGGACAATAACCCCCCCCCTGGCACACGTGCTACTCGTCGACGTCGCTACAAGTGACTTTCTTCTCTTTTCCCCCCCGTTTATCACACCCGGATGTTCCGTGGTGTCTCCCTTTAACTGAACTCATCCCTTACTGATCGCTTGATGCGGTAACTCCCATTTATGGTTAACTCGATTCAAATCATCCTATCCCGAGTTTAGTTTTCTTGTCTTGTCTGTTATCGTAAACTTTGCTTAATATGTCCCATCCCTGTACGATATCATCTTCTTGGGACTGCCCCCGCCTTCATTCTTGTGTAATGTAACAATCTTTAATGATGGAAAATTTCCCCTCATGCCGTTTCCTTCTGAGGCCGGGTCAGTCAAACGAGGCACGCGGTGCCCATGCACCCGTGGTTAATGTAACGCACATATACGATATCTCAGGTCTCAGTTGTATGCGTTCCTGGTCCAGGCTCTGACAAGCTCCGTAGAGGGTGTCATTTGTTGTCAGTCCGCGACAGATTGCCAAACCTTAGATATTTACCCACCCCACGGAGCGCACATCCAGAGCTCTCAAATGCGAAATAGGCGCTAAGGGAACAGTGCTCCCCAGCTCACTTCGTCGTGAGGTGGGGTAGTATTCAGCAGGTCTTTCCGTCATACGGAAGGGCACTTAGGATCTTTCCGGGATAGAATGCCGTTCGGTATATGCACTGGGAGGCGCCGCAGCCGACTTGGTACAGGAAGCCGCGCAGCGAACTTTGGCCTGGCTCGGCTCGAGACGGCAAGACTCAACGCTGCCGTGATATCCTCATCTCATATCCAGAGCAGGCACGACCAGGTCATAGGGCCCTCACGAGAGCGTGATGCAAAATTGGGAACGGCAGCTGGTTTTGACTCTATTTAACACGAGCTATTTTATAACTTAGCAAATCAATACTACCCACTACCTTACCTTATAATCACGTTACGATAAATTATTTTTTTCTATTTCATTGCCATTACAGTACGGTTTATTTACAATACCTGCCCTTTCCCAAATTCCACACCGAC